>VNKC01001990.1:7174-17895 GCA_008042775.1 Drosophila pectinifera
GGTGGTGGTGGTGGTGGTGGTGGTGGTGGCGGTGGGGGTGGTGGTTTATCATCATCATCACCAGTATATTTATCCGGTATGTAAGCAAAATGGGGAGTGGGGTAATAAGACCGAACTCTAATTGTATGGCATCCGTTGGTCCCGCACTCGGGGTCTTTCTTTTGAAAATTTTCAATAAATTGAGCCAGGCAAGCCCTCTTAATAAGTGCGTTCAAACTCTCGAACTTGCTTTGTTTTTTTTCCAGTAATGGGAAATCATCATCATATCGAGGTTCAGCTTTAATAAAATCGTGTTATTATATTCACTTTATGGATACACTTACTACATTTACCTTGCCATGGAAAAAAACTATTTAATGAAAAAGGTTAAATGCTGAATTTAAAAATAAAGATTCAACAAACCTTTTATTGGAACATAAGCTTTGTTCAATGTGGATATCGCTTTGATTTCTATCTAATTGCAATATCTGGTCATCGATATTTTTAGATAAATATGAAGACAACTCCTTTTCCGTCTTTAAGAACACTGTGGTTAGGAGATGAAAAATATTTCAATCCATTAAATCTCACCAAGCGGAAGTGCCCAAGTGGCATTAAAAAAAATATAACTATTAAAATTGGGCTCCAGTTTAACATTTCGTGTGAACTCTAACAAATAAACTGTGAAGTGATCCAAATAATCAAAATTTTAAATAGATCTATAAACTAATCGATTTGACTCACATTGAATAGGAGAACGAATGAATTATTTTAATTTTATAGAATTCCTCGCTAGATTCAAACAACATGGAGCACGTTGCAACTATTATGGCATACAAAAACGATCTTGTACGAAGACAACTAGAACACTGAAAGTAAATAGGGTTGAGCTTTGGTCATAAAATCGCGACCATATGGTCACGAAAATGACTTAACCTTTTTTAGTTCTTTTTTAAAGAATGTCATTCATGATTTAATTAACATTATAAATTCAGGATTTTTTATATCTTATTTCATGCTACAAAATAACTTAACTTAACTAACTTGACAAAAGAAAAAACGAATCTAATGCCATGAAATAAGACTGTTCTGGCTTTTTATACTTTCGATTGCTTCAGTAATAAAGAATTTTATTTTAAGTTTTCAACAAGCAATAACTGCACCTCAATAATATTATAATTATCAATAAGAAAATTATTATCACATGAAAATATTTATCACATGAGGTAAGACTGTCCTTTTCGTATACCCTGTACCATAAGATACAACTTAGTGCCAACCGAGAATGTATGAAAATCTCCGGCCCTATAAAGTATATATATTTTTGATCAGCGTCACCAGCAGAGTCGATTTAGCCAGTCTGTCTGTCCGTATGTCCGTCCGTGAGAGAGATAATTTTTTGCACGCCCACTTTCGCCCGCGAAGATCGTAAAAACCATTAACAAAGCTATAGTTGTGATTTTCGGCTTAAAGTAAATAGATTAAACAAATAAATAGAACACACGCTAATCTTGCAAAATCAAGGTTGTCCTGGTTCTCAGACCTCTAGGCCATACCCGATATTTGATATTTTGCGATTTACACACTAAATAGCTTCAATATTTTTGGCAATTTAATTGCGCGAAAGAGATTTTAATCAAAAATTTTTATTGAAAATATTTCCTGTTTTAATCGCTTCCAATTACGTAATATAAGGTATGGCCTAAGATCAGCTTGTGTTCAAATCCTGCATAATAAAAAAATAAATAAAAAATGCATTAACTTATTTAGTTTTCTCCAAAGTTGGGAAATGCAAAATAATTTAACAAAGTGAATTTTGTTACTTTATTTACACAAATTAATCATATCCATCATCAATACCTCTATTACATTGAACGATGCATCTATTTTAAAACTAGTAAGAGACACTGGTAGCTTCTATTCCACACAGTTATTCTTCTATTACCACGTCAATTTCTAGTACATTACAGAAAGGTGTATCATAAAGACTTACAAGTCTCCAACCAGCGGTGGTTTTCTTGACTTTAATGTTGCTCAATGTTTGATCGCTGGGGATGGCAATCCACGGCAACAAAATGTTTCGGTAATTTTAATATCAGGGTACAAGGTTATTTTAACTTAGGGCCAACCGATAATGTATGTAACAGGCAGATAAACAAGGATGCATATTCTTAATCAGAATCAACAGCGGAGCCGATTTAGCCATGTCCGTCTTTCCGTTTGTCCGTCCGTCAGTCCATCCGTGTAAGCAACAGATCTCAGAGACTATAAGAGCTAGAGCCACCGAATTTCGACAATATCCAAATCAAGTTTTTTTTTTATTTTCATATTTAAGGGAAAAACTAAATAAAGTTGTGAAAAACATCGAAAAAATGTAAGTCTTTATAAAATGTATCAATTGAATAAAAGGAGAATAACTAAATAAGCTGGCTAAATAAAAATGGAATTATATAATTTTTTTTTTTACTTTTCCGGTAGTGGTTATGGATCTATCTTGTAAAAACTCCTGGACCACAACCAACTTCACATAATCAGCGGCGATTGTCATATTACGAATGCATGTTTCAACCATGTTTGACAATAAAATTTCGCCAAGACTGCAGAACAGAAAGATCGTTTGCTCAATATTACAAACGATAACAAAATTTGTGTGAAAGAGATAACTGATCGCACTAATGGGGATACTCAACATGTTCTTAGCAACATTTGACATTTTCGGCGTTGCTTCAACTTTTGTCAAGTTTCTCACCATTTTGAGCATATTTAGACCAATTTAATTAGTCATGTCAATTCCACCCACAATGCTGTGGAATCCGGGTATCTCACTGTCGATAACACTCGGCTGTAGCTTTCCTACTTGTTTAGATCTGACTTTGTGAAAATTAGGTAGCTGACCGCTTAGTGGAGGAAGCGAGATCAAGTTGGTTATGTACTTCTAATCGAGATTAACTCATCGTAGTATTCGATATATATTAGTTTGGTTCTGTGCAGCCACACTACTTCCTCTCCAGTGACGACGTCACAATGTCTGGAAAAGTACTCTTTTCTCTCGTAGGTTTAAACAGGGATCTCGAGTGGAGCGGCCAGAAAGAGGGCTTTATTCGATCGACCGAGACAGCTACTTTCTTGCCTTTGATGTCTAAGGGAAATACTCTGTCATTGTTGCGATATACTACTATAAGTGGGTCAGCGAATGGTGGCTGTTTGTCGGCATCAGTCGGAATAAATACGTGGGAACATTGTTATTATTTTAAGAGGGAACATATTTATTTAATTTTTCGCATTTATTCGCAAAAACTAACAATAAGAGAGACAGAAGCCGGGCTTGCATCGATGTTTTCTAAAAATTCGTTCGGAAAGCGTAATGATGTACCTCCTTAATGCACGTTCGAGGCATTTGTAGACGACAAGTAGCAGTTCCGGCTAAGGAGTGTTTGGGTGAAACATTATAGCAGCCCTAAAAGATCTGTGTCATCTTTCGACCGTTCCGTTTCTCTCCGGGTGACAGCCAGTCCTATGATTGTAATCACGACCATAAGTTAATCCAGTTTCTTGAAGAGAGCAGGCTCAAACTGAGTGCCTTGATCGGACGTCATGATTTAAGGTGTTCCAAATCATGCAGCCCATTGTGACCAAACAGCTTTGGCCGCCGTGTCGGCAGTAATGTTTTTGAGATGAATGGACTCGGGCCAAAGTGTGAAACTATCTATCATGGTGAGGCAGGCATCGAAAACGATGGCCAGTTTAACATGATTGAATCTGTCGTTGGGACTTGTAAACTTTCTGAGCTCAGATGATTATGCCGACTTATTTTGGCACAGATAGGTCCGGCACCATTCAATGATATTTTCCCATATTTCGAAAGGATGTGTCGCAAGTAGCACACATGCTTAGAAGTGGGCTAATTCTATTTGTATTTTCGGCATTAAAGATAGTACCGAAACATGAAGGAAAACCGGTTAATTAATATTTTACTCGTATTTGGTTTTGTTCGCTTGAAAGCGTAAGAAAGCTACAGTGGATTTTGATCAACTGTGAGAAACCCGGGTACCCAAAGCATTATGGGTGAAATTGACATGACTAATTCACTTTGTCTAATTATTATCTTACATTATGAAAAACTTGACAAATGTTGTCTTATGTCGCAAGCATGTCCGCACAAATGCATTTATTTAATATCTATTTACTTTAAATGGAATATCACAATTGTCAGGCGGGCTCCGGTTTTCACTTTCGCAAATTTCTTGCAATTTTCTTTTCAAAAACGGAAGTGGGTGATCCGGTTCCCGCAAAACTCAAATTTCTAGCGAATGGAAAAATGAGCACGTTTTTCCATGCGAAATTAACCATCGAAGAAAAACAACAGTTGAATCATTGGTCTATTGATGGTTATTCCACACCAACAATAGATCTATCTATTTCGCATTTATTTTATAAAAAAATCTTTTCTAACCCCACTTCGGAATCGGAACATAAAATATTTGCAATCGGCCACAACATCTTGCGATTTGGCCGCCACGTCTGCCATACTTTTAAAGAAATCGAAACAACTGGTCGGAAAACTTATAAAATGAAATGGTGGATATTAATATTATTGGGGAAACGTAAAATTTTATTGTTATTTTACCTCTTAAAAAGGGAATAAAAGTCATTGAGATCACTGGAATTAAAACTGTTTAACGAGTGGCAGACCTTTTGGACCGATAAGTAAACAGTTTCTGCCTTTATTTGGCTATAAAACAAATTATTCAAAAATTATTATTGTTTATTATAAAAATGGGTATAAAAAGTTCTTTGGTATTATTAGGAGGCAAGGGATACGTTCATACTTTGAATCAGCTTGAACGTGTTTGTTGACAATGAAATCCATTTGACAGACAAGACCGACCAGCTAAATGAAAGAGCACTGCTGGAGACATTTATCTGAACGCGATGATTTGAGATGTCTCTCTTCTTCTGTTGTCTTTATGAAATCCGCTGTTATTTTACCGAAACGGTATAGATTTAATATAGAGTCGGGTCCCTGTCAATGTTAGCTCACATTGACACGGCAAAAACCCAGATTTTTTAGTCTTGACTTTATTTGTTAAAAACACTTTTTTACTAAGTACTTATCTTTAACAAATATAACAGCTACGATGGATATGGTACTTTGGAAGTAACGATTGATAAACTCTGATATACATTTATTCGGAATACCTAATTGCATATTATGTTTCGGTTTTTATATTTATACAAGTATACGGTAATTTCGGATATTTTATGCGATTTACTTGGATTTTGTCATTTGCATTTCTGAAGTTAATCAGAATCAGGCTCGCTTTTGGCTTGCAAAGTTAGCATTTTTGTAGCTAAATATATTTTTATGAATGAATATTATAAGAGAGTTCATTAATAAATTAACTAGCTTACCTTGATGGGTTTAAGGCGAATAAAATAGGGCGCACCTCCGGTAGGTTGCAGAGGTACAGCCGGTTCTGGGTTAACTTGCTGCACAGGTCGTGGTGGTTTCAATGATAATTTCTTGAGGCTGACTATACGTTTGTCGCACATTAAAGATACATCGTCAATTCGCTGTAGTACCTAAACGAATTAACATAATATAGTTACGCAATTTTATTAAAAACAAGAATTGAAATTAACTTCGGGAAGTCAGAGTTCGCGTACTCTTATAGCTTTAAGTTTTACAACTGCTATAAGACATAGTCAGCCGATTTCTTTCCCTAGATTATCATAAAAAGACCGATTGCTCCAATGGCAGCAAGTCATCCGATTTTTCTATAGTTAAAAATTAATTTTCAAAGCATAAAACAAATATATGTCAAGTTATGTTCCTCTGTGATAAAAAAAGCATGTAGTAATCAGATTTTTATAATATTAAGATCGTTAATCTAAAATTATTAAAAATTGCCATATCTCAGAGTAGATGCAAGTCTGTTAAAAACAAAAACGTGTCTAATTTCACCGTGCTTAACGCGCAGTGTTATACTATATAACTATTTAACTCGTTGCAGGGTTAAGTTCCCGCAGAACCTAAATTGTTTTATAATTTTATCAACACTAAACGGAGTCTTTCCTCGCTCTCATTTGAACATACAACAGCGATCTTTTTGCTCAGTTTTATCAAACAACCTATTCGTAGACAACCGACTCAAACCAGACTTATTCAAATACCATAAACAAAACGAACCTAATCCTCAAGTCATAGTTTAAGCGGAAGCTCACTTCTTTTGGATCTTCAAACCAGGTCACCAGGTCCGGATGGAATACCAGACTGTGTGCTCAGGTATTATGCCGAAGTCTTGTTCAATCCCATTCTAAATGTGTTTACCTTATCCAAATTCCCCCTTATTTGGAAGGAATTATTCGATATTACTCTCCACAAAAAGGTTGCAAAGCGACTGCTTATAACTACAGAGGAATTTCCAAGTTGTCAGCCATCCCAAAACTTTTCGAAAATGTAATTACTCCCCAGTTGCAGCTCCTTCAGTATTCAGAATATTCAGTAATTTCTTCATGTCAACATGGATTTATTAGACGAAGATAAAGGACAACTAACTTTCTGGAGCTCACTTAATTTATTATAAGGGGCTTCCCACAAAATTTGCAGACAGATGTGATTTATACTGATCTTACTACTACAACATTTGACTCCGTTAATCATTCCATTTTTGTTAGGAAACTCAACTTAATGGGTTTAGAGTAGAGTACTTATATACGCTGATGACGTTAAACTTCGCGTGCAATATAAGGACGACTCTCGCCATTCGGATTTACAAACAGATCTCAATAATTTTCAAAATTTTCTTTGGAAAGAATCTAGTTGACGATTTGGGTGTCCGCCTAGATCCTAAACTTGAGATCATTGATAATATTTCGTGCATGGTGAGTAAAGCCAGGAATGTTCTTGGATTTATTAAACGGTGGTCTAAGGAATTCAATGACCCTTACGTTACGAAGAACTTATAGACTTCCTTAGTCCGTCCTATTTTATAGTACGGATCCTGCGTTTGGAGTCCCCAGTGGGATGTTCATAGCTTGTTCAGAACTTTTGACATTTCGCTCTACGCGGCTTAAACTGGGATGCAAACTTAAGGTTACCCTCCTATTCCAGACGACTTCTCCTGCTTAACCTACCTTCCTTAGCCAACCGTAGAATGATGCTAGGCATCACCTTCATATATAAGCTAATCCGCGTTGAAGTGGAGACCACTAACTTATTAGGTCAGCTAAGTTTCCACGTACCTTGTAGAAACACTAGATTCTATTTACCTTTAGTTTTGCACCATTGTAGAACCTCCTATGAAATGCATGAACCCTTTAGAGTATTATGTGCAATTTATAACGAATTGTATAATAAAACATCAACTGTACATAGCCTCCCTAAAGTGTAAACATTAATCCTAACCCACTTAGTGCACATGCAAGCAAGCAATCGACCAGCGCGCAATTAGTCTATTTGGTGTAGCATAGTTTCCTCACATTATTTTTTTTATACTTCCTTCTTTCGCGCCTACATAACACCTAATTCTAATAAACGCGTGCTTGGTATCGAAGGGCCACTAGAGTGTACTGACCTCAGTGCATCAACGTCCAGATTATAAAAAAAAAAAACAAATCTGATTCAATCAATCATCAGTCATATTGTCTGACATAAAGTAAAAGGGCCCTTAATATTATTGCTGCAATGGAATGCCGTCTGCTGAATATTCGAGTCAAGCCCCTTGGGAGATGATTTAGGTATAGAGAAAGTCATTTATTGGACATCTCGAGTGACTTAGGATCGGAATGGCGTCGGCGAAGTTGTTAGCTACTCGTTCGTAGGAATATCCGCCTTAGGACAAATAGAGTAGGCCCCAGTGAGCTGATTTATGAAACTCCGGCTTCTATGATATAGGTGTCAGATGTTGTTGAGTTGTAACTTAACTTTAAGACTCAGTTATAGAGGTACGACTCGAGTAAATTATGAGTGAATTCAGGCAAATGCGTATGCATGGGACCCTTAGTTTTTGGTTTTTTTTCAGGTTTTCCGATATCATTATTATAAAAGATTATCTTAATTTATTTGGGGTGTAGCCAAGAATTGAAATGTTTTCAAATTACCTCTTATAGCATAGTTTGTAAGATCGATTCGATTTAGCCATGTCAGTCGGTCCGACCTTGTGAAAACAGAACTCAGAGACTATGAGAGCTGACGCTACGAAATTGGTTAACAACATTGTAGCATGAAAAACGTATTTGAATCCTGCCGAAGATATTTATTTCTCTTAAAGATATTTTTTAATTCCTTTGATTTTACAAAATATAATTGAAAATAATTCAGTAATTGACCAAATATACTTCAACTGTAGTCACATTTAATTGGCTAATGTTAATGAGACTGTTACGCATTAAGTAAATAAGTAAAATAACAAATTTTAAATGAATACTAAAAAAAGTAATATTAATATTTAAATAAAAAGATCTTGGAATTTCGCCGGGGATGATCTTAAACATATCTTGCAAAAGCTAAGTTTAATGGGCACTCAGACCTCTGGGCCATACTACAAACTATTGTAACCACTTTTGACAAACAAATGACTTCACTGTAAAACTGAAAGTGCGTCACAATGTTAAATCTTATTGGCATAACTCGGTTTTGGCCAATTTCAAAAGCATCACAACGTCAAACCCAAATCTCTATTAAATGCATCAATTGAACAAGAATGGGCGCTAACCCCGAAATAGTTTAATAAATGATTAATCCACATCAGAATATTTTAACCTAATACATGTTAAGCTATTAAACAAAGCATTTTAATAAGTGCATATTCCATTATTTATCATTAATTTACCGCGAAAACGGTATATGATCCTGCCTCGTAATTCGATTTGAATTTTTAAAGTTAAGCCTACTGTTGCCTATTACACAAAAAAAAAATTACCACTTTTGTTTTCTTTAAATTAAGCATAAAAAATAACTACTTTAAGGTTAAAGATGTTTTACTGCAAAAATCATTTACTTAAAAAAAATTTTTTTTTGGATCGTTACAGTTAACGGTCGTATTTTTGTTTTGTGCTTCGATTTTGTGTTAAATCTTTACTGGGCTTAACTTAAAACTTTTACATTACGTTTATTAAAGTTCCCCTCTCCCCTCCGTACCTACTCACTCGCTCTCCTCCCACACTTAACTACTCTCTCGCTCTCCTCCGTCACGTAATCGGTCCAGTGGTAAGTCAATACAATGACCTCTAATATGACATGTCTTGTCAAATCTTGCAAGAAGACAATTTCTGCACAGGAGCCTTGTATCGGTTGCTGGCTTTGCGACAATATTCTGAACGCCAAGTGCATTAATTGTACCGGCCGAACGGCCGACACTATTTCCAAAAATATTGTCTTGCGTTACTGCTGCAAGACTTGTCGCGACGTTGAAAGAAAAATTATGTCTTTTATGCGGCAAACCAAAAGTGGTGAGCTACTGATTAGATTTCGCAAAACTAATGATATGCTCTCGGCGCTGGACTCTCAGATTAAGGGCCTTAAGCTATAATATGAGTCCCCTAAATGCAAAAAAAACCGGCGTTGCCTTGCATCGTTTGGGCGAATTCTTACAATTCGTAGCGAGTACTCAACCGCAGGCTCCCTCGACAATGCCTTTGTCCCCATTATTCATTATATTCAACCCCAATGATTTTAAGATCAGGGGCGATAATATATTCAGTGTCCGAATGTGCCGTGGGAGGGGCCGTGAAGCCTGTTGTATCCGTAGTGTCCGCTGAGGGGTCACAATTAACGACCCCACAGAACTCAGTTCCAAAAACTCCCTAGGGTATCAGACCCGGCCTACCGGACTACCGGCCGAAGTTGGTAATACCGATAAACAGTCAGGATTGCCAAAAACCCTAAGAAGCTATTCCACCAACGGAAGAGATACTTGTTTCTCGGCTTTCCGCTGCTCAATCATCTGAAGATATAATCGTCTTTATTCAAGGCAAACTAAAGCCGAAAAAAATTAAAATAAACGTGCAATAAGTAAATTTTCTTATGCTAGGTATATTTCATCTTTCAATATTAATGGCCCAAATGAATTCTTTATCAGCTTTATCAGCTTTGCAAACTTCTAGGTATGCAACGATGTTGAATTCCTTTGTGTGAAGCTATCAATTCATGGTAGTTTCAATTTTATTACATGTTCCTACATTTTCCCCATTGTCTGAACTTCCTATTTATTGTAACCATCTTTCCACTATCCAATCCGTTTCCAATATATTTTCGGATAGGGACGAATTAGAAGTTCTTAGTGATTTTAACATCCCTGAAGCTATTCGGTCCTCAAATGAATACTCAAATACGCTTTAAACTACATAACAGTACGATTTTATTGATGACTCGTTTGACATTTCGCTGTCTCAAATCAACGATGTTCAAAATTTCTTAGATCGCTTGCTTGATCTGAGCTTTGTCTCTAATCCGGCAAGAGTCAGTTTGGTTAGGGTTGCGGCACTGACGCAACCTGAGGATCCATAGCATCCTACTTCGGTGTGACTATCGATATAGGCATTGCTAATAATAAGTCTGATCGGCTAGCTAAGAATTCCTTTTTGAATTCCTTTTTAAAGAATGTGTTCCGTTATACTATCCGTCAACCTCAAACAAGCTTTTTTAGTGGTTCGGACTAATTTCACCGTTCTTAAAGCGCAGGGTTATAAAAACTATTTAACTCGTTGCTGGGTTCAGTTCTTGCAGGACCCAAAATCAG
>VNKC01001991.1:0-147779 GCA_008042775.1 Drosophila pectinifera
ATTTAGTTGCTTATTTACAAAATAAATTAAAACTAAACAACCCCTCTGTGTTCCACACAAAGAGCAAGCGAGTGCGTATGCGTGCGTACTTCTGCGAGAAGGCGATTTTCGAGCCGAAATCATTTCAAGGTTAAGAATCGAATTCAGTTACAGCCGTAAAAAAATTTAGTTGCTTATTTACAAAATAAATTAAAACTAAACAACCCCTCTGTGTTCCACACAAAGAGCAAGCGAGTGCGTATGCGTGCGTACTTCTGCGAGAAGGCGATTTTCGAGCCGAAATCATTTCAAGGTTAAGAATCGAATTCAGTTACAGCCGTAAAAAAATTTAGTTGCTTATTTACAAAATAAATTAAAACTAAACAACCCCTCTGTGTTCCACACAAAGAGCAAGCGAGTGCGTATGCGTGCGTACTTCTGCGAGAAGGCGATTTTCGAGCCGAAATCATTTCAAGGTTAAGAATCGAATTCAGTTACAGCCGTAAAAAAATTTAGTTGCTTATTTACAAAATAAATTAAAACTAAACAACCCCTCTGTGTTCCACACAAAGAGCAAGCGAGTGCGTATGCGTGCGTACTTCTGCGAGAAGGCGATTTTCGAGCCGAAATCATTTCAAGGTTAAGAATCGAATTCAGTTACAGCCGTAAAAAAATTTAGTTGCTTATTTACAAAATAAATTAAAACTAAACAACCCCTCTGTGTTCCACACAAAGAGCAAGCGAGTGCGCATGCGTGCGTACTTCTGCGAGAAGGCGATTTTCGAGCCGAAATCATTTCAAGGTTAAGAATCGAATTCAGTTACAGCCGTAAAAAAAGGTTAGTATAAAAAGATATTATTGAACAGGATGTTTAACTAAATTGCATACATTTATAAACAGCTTAATTGATGTACATACGTACAAACATATATATTAACTGTTTTATGAACTTAATATTATAAATTAATTATTATGTATAGAGTTTAAGGAAATTGGTGTCAAAAGATACGATTGAACAGGATGTTTAACTAAATGGCATACATACATATGTATATAAACAGCTTAATTGATGTACATGAACTAATTTATGAACTTAATATTCTACAATAATATAATATTATTTATATAAATATTTATATAAAACATCTAATATATGCATACACATGTATAAATAAAATATTCTTTATTAATTGTTGTCGGTTACTATTATTTTTAAAACAGTTTTACTTATACACATTAGTTAAAATCGCCAAACACACAAAAAAGCTGTAATTTGTTATTTTGGCATTAACTAGCAGCAATAAGTGCGTGGCTTATTGCTTAACATGTCACTGATGCAGCGGATAAACTTTTAGTGAATGAGAAAGCGTTTAAATATTTAACAAAGGTTGAAAATCTTAGTAATCGTTCATTTCTATGTAGTAATTGTAAGTAAGCGAACGCAAGAGCAACCAAACAAGTTGAAAAATCTAATTTGTTTATGCCAATATCATTTAACTTAATTTTATTTACATATCAACACTCAAAATAGGTAGCTTACATATTATCTACATAAATACATATGTAATTACAAATATAATATAGAAATATGTAAAAAATACATATATGTATATATATTTACAGTTATTAAATGCATAATATTAAGAAATTTAATATCTGTATAATACATACAATATAAAAAAATATACATTTATAATATATATATATATATTTATAATATATAAATAATTCTAAATATAAGCACCCTGTTCAATCGCAGAGTTGACCTTGGGGGATGAAATGCATTGTGCACATATACAGTCGTCGGCTGCCGCTGCATGCGTGCAAAAGAGAGGCTGGCTCTAGAGCGCTCTCTCTCTCTCTGGCTGTTGAAAAAAATTTCAAGAGAGAATGCAGCCAGCTCTTTGTCCTGATCTACGCCAACATGACTCGTGTGACGTCACAAGAACATTGCTTTTTTACTAGTACATATATGGAAATAAATGATAAAGTGATAATATTTAAAATTTTTTTAAATGTCAATTGGAATTTAAATTATGACGGAAGATTGATAGGGCATGAATGTCGCTCATATCGATATGGATCCAGTGTCGCAGTGCACAAACTCAAAATAAAACATTAGTTAATTGACCGTCCCTCTTTGAGGAACCCGGAAGATAAAAGATATGTGAATGAATCCAAGAAATACATAAGGTCCCTTAAGATTCCGGGTTAGCAGCTCTTGGCCCTGACCTGTAAGCAAGTTGACAGGCCTGTTAAGCAATACAGTGTTGGCCAACGCCGACAGCTGCCAGCTGTGCCGGCAAAACAAAAACACATTCTACGCGAGGTTTCTTGAATATTCCACGGTTTCATTGAATCATCCAGTAACCGATGAGTCTCCACAACCATGGAGGATAGAAACGAAGAGGTGAGACTGGGCTATATCCAAATTATTCTTGCATTACCTATAAGTGACTTATTCCGCAGATTGAACCATGCCGTAGCATCGGACCACATGAGCTGGACGTGGTGAAGAGCCAGGCGGTGATCAAGCTGTCACCCGTGCCGCTGCCCGCCCACTTCAAGCGGTTGGAGTGCAACACGAACCTAAACCTGCCGCCGCTCAACTGGCTGACCACGTCGCACAGCAGCCATGGTCTGCACCAGGCGCTGTACCAGAGCGCGGGCTTCGCTAGCTTCCGCCTGGGCCAGATGTTTCCAGACTGCGTGGGCGAGGTGGACGTGGTGAGCGACGCAGAGAACATTAAACAGTTGCTAAAGCTGCCCTACAGCGCCCAGAGTGCCATCAGCATGGTGGTACACAAAGTGGGGAACACGCTGCTTCTCGACGAGTTCGACATCCAGAAGTATCTGCTGCGCAAGGCGGACGACGACTGGAAGTGGCTACGCACATTCATCCTCGAGCACATTCTGACCTACGGCGATACGCAGCACAACTACTGCTTAAAGGAGAGGTCGCGCGAGACTCTGCAGACGAAGAACCTTCTGTCCAAGTTTCTGTATCACAGCTTGAAGCAAACCGGCGAGGAATTTGACTACGATGTGGCCACCACGCCTACGCAGCTGACCAGCAGGAGGCAAGGACTACCCATTACGGGTCCCGTTCTGCCCGAGCCCAAGATTGAGGAGAACGTGCCGGATCCGAAATCAAGTCATGCCTTCAATAGGAATGTGGTCTGGACCTTCGAGGACATACGTATGCTCATTGGCACCGATATGCCTATCTTCGGTGGGCCCAACAGGCCGTGCATCAGCCTGCGCTTGAGGGACGCCGCCCAGCCGATCAACGTTCTCACCGGCATCGATTATTGGCTGGATAACCTCATGTGCAACGTGCCCGAAGTGGTAATGTGCTACCACCTGGACGGTATTGTGCAGAAGTACGAGATCATCAAGACTGAGGACCTGCCCTACCTGGAGAACTCGCAGTTCTCCCCGCAAGTGGTCCGCAACGTGGCCCAGAACATCCTGGCCTTCCTGAAGGCCAACGCCACCAAGGCGGGTCACACCTACTGGCTGTTCAAGGGGCGCAACGACGACGTGGTCAAGCTGTACGACCTTACTACGCTCTGCCAGAGTCAGAGCCAGGCGGCTGAGAAGTCCGAGGGCGATCAGTCGCAGCAGCAGGTCAATCCCTTCACTGTTCCCGTTGGTATGCTACTGTACTCGGTGGCCCGGAACATGAAGAACACATTGCCGCGCATCAGTCCCAAAGCTGCTGGCAACATACGCGCCCTGCTGGACAACTGTATCAAGCTGCTGCCGAAGGAGCAGTATCCGCAGATCGTCAGCTCCTCACACTACATACTCTCGGATCTTCATGTGCCAGCGGGCATCGATCCCAAGGCTCCCAAGTTCGAGGAGGACTCCGACGACCAGTCACTTTACGACGACGACGAAGAGGACGATGATGAGGACGATGACTATGGGGACGAGCTACTGAACTGCGACTATCCTAATGAGAAGAGCTACCAGAGCAGTGAACAAAGCGGCGGCAGGGCCAACGTGGCTGTCCGCCACATCTGCGATGCCCTCAGGGACTTCAAGTCGCACGCTAAGAAGGCAAAGCCAGCTCCGCTCTTGGCCACGACTGCCGAGCGATGCATCATATCGCTGGAGCACATCAGTTCGGGACTCTCTTGCCTTCAGTACTTCAATGGCAGTCAGGAGGAGAAGCTCAAGGAATCGGAGATACATGCCAAGCAGGAGGAGAAGCAGCGCATCCTTCACGAGGAGCAGAATCCCAACATGGCCAAGCCCTTTAGTGCCATCCCACTGCCCTACGAGCAGCTGAAGCTCAGCCAACAGCAACCGGTGCCGGTCGTGAAGAAACCAAGCTCTAAAGTCAAGCGCAGCAAGTCCAAGGAACTAGCCAGCACTGTCAAATCAAAATCCCCCACTGCCAGCAATCAGCAACTGAGCGCCAAGTTCAACACACAGCACTTCGGCTCTTGGAACGTGCACCTCAAGCTGCTGCTTTTGGAGAAGGCCTGCCTGACGTTCGCCACCCTGGCGGAACATCACTACGAATCCAGGAGTTATGGCTCCACGCTGCGCTCTATTGAGTTGGCCTGCCGCTGCCAACAGGTGCTCAACAAGTACATGGCAAATGTGGTCTCACAGCACAGTTGCTTGCTGGGCCGGGCAGGTGATTGCTTCTTCCAAATGTCCAAGCACTGGGAAGCCATCGAAGAGTACGAGCAGCAGTATGAGGAGCAGGATGCATCCATAGGCGTTATTAACGACGAGCTAACACAGGAGCTGGAGGGCGAGGAGGAGGAGTTGCCCAGTCTTGCGCCGGTAAAGAACGTGGAGCAGGTGATGCTGCACAGCTGTAAGTGCTACGAGCAGGCATTGGAGCATGCCCAGAAGGCGGAGAGCAATGAACTGCTCCGGAGACTGGGCAACGTTAGGAACGAACTGGGTCTTAAGTACATGTACTGGGCGCAGGGTGAGTTGTGGATTCACATATTTCAGCTTCCATAAACTAGATCCTTTTCTGCTTTACAGAGGAATACAGCGATGTGATGAAGAAAAAGGAGGCTGCCAAAATTGCAGGAGATTCCACGCTGGAGGACACGCCGAGCTCTGAATCCGCCGATCCTCTCTATGTGAAGCTGACTGTTAATTCTTATGAGTGCCTGCGTCGCGGCATCGAAGCCTTCACCGCCGTTCAGGATAATGTGAACCTGGCTTTTCTCTACTGCAACATGGGCAGATTTATGCGTTTGCGAGCCCATCTAACTATGCCCAATGAGAGGTAAGTGTTATATACTCAGCTGATCTTCAACCTGACTATAATCTTCCTTTTACCCCAGCACCATTGCCTTAGACACCCAAAAGGCCTTTTACAACGAGGCCTTCAATTACTACGAGAAGGCCAAAGACTGCCTCGACACAAGAAAGGCAAATGCCGAGCTGTGGGACCTTGTCCACTGGGAACTGTCCACTGCCACCTTCACGTTAGCCAAACAACTCCAAGACTACAGTGCAGCCGACAAGTCCAGCCTCGTTGAGGCATCCAAAGAAGTGTTGGAATTGCTTCAGAAATCATTAAAACTCTGTGATGTGGAGCACCCAGGTGCTCGCCAAGTGCTCTACAGCTTTAGATCGGGGCTGATACACAAGAGGTATGTAGGTCCCCCCTCAAATCACAAGAATATTATGCATTAACGAATCTGGGCTCTTTCCAGGATTGCCTCTTTCCACTACTCGCAGCTGCGGTGCTACGGCAGCTGTGACTTTTCTCAATTACCCAAAGCCACCTTGCAACTATGCAAGTATCACTACGAGAAGGCCACGCAAATACTGGAGGCTCTCAAGGAGACGGGCGAACTGCTGGTGGTTCAACTGGAGAGGATCTCGCTGCACGAGTTTCTAGCCGACCGTGAGTACTAAAGCCTATGAAAGAAACCAGATAGAAGCAGTTTAATTAATTTCCCTCGATTTACCGGCAGTTTCCGCGCACCCCGCACAGAAGATCAAGCAAATGCAAGCAGCTTTGGAAATTTGCTTGCAGTGCCAGCTCATCTTTGGGCACGTCATCGATACTAACAGTGGCCAAGCTACCGATGATGACTTTGCCGGCCATTTGACGCTCTTTGAGAGCCGCTTGCAGAACGCTCTGAAGACTCTTACCAAGCTGCTGCTGACCGGCAAGGATCCCAAACAGCTGTCCAAGCTGTACAAGCGCATGTATATGGAAACCTTGACTGGGAAACATGGCACAGGGGCCCAGCAATTGCCGGCCACTGGCCCAAAGTATTTGCACACGCTGCTGACCCGGCTGCGCGCCATGTGCGACGCTCAGCTGGCCAGCGACTAGCTATCCGTACGTGTCTTCTGATGGGTTTCGCTACGCCCCAGAACCCACAACCGATCAAATTGTATGCATTGCTCGTCGCTTGTTTATTGATGTCTCATCTCAACCCCGCCGCCCGCAGCCGCAGTCATCGCTGTCGCGGTCCAAGTGCTCCGCCCCCATCTTCAAAGCAGCCAGCATCAGCATCACAGCCACCTGTAGGATCTGCAGAGAAAGAGAGAGCAAAGCACCATATTACAATAACCACTTCCGATGATGAACCCGTAATCATTTCATCACACCTTGCAGCGCAGACTTCTCATTTTGTGAGCGTCGGGAGCCAGTTTTCTGTGCTGGCCATCGTCGGCTCGGCTTTTATAAAGTCTGAGGGCTTAGACCCAAACGTGTCGCTCATCAAGATTATTGCCCTGTTAAATATCTTGTCCAACAAGCTGGCAATATCGGACTTGCGCTGGATGCTCAGATGTCGCCGGAGGAGAGAGTCCGGCACTCTTAAAACGCTGATTCTCTTTCACATTACACACCGCGAATGCTGTTAATATTTAATATTTATAGTGTTTGCTAGTTTTTTCCGGTCTTGAATAACATTTTTACTTAATTCCTAAGAGCAAAACAACTACTTTAGAGTCCAATAAAGCAATCTTAAAGAGAAAATGCTTGGTGCTGCATCCGGAGAAAGATGGGTGGCCTCATCCATCTGCTGCCTGCTCTCTGCTGGGGCCCTGAGCCTGGCCAACATCTAAATAAGTCATTATTCATTATTAAACGTTTGCTTTCATTGCCCCCATAAGCCATTCACAATTTGTGTAGCAATAGCACTATAGAATTATAGAAAGCTTAGCGCGGCAGTTTGAAAAGTCGAACGGTTAATTGTTTATAATTTTATTGTAATTTTATCTCAACTTTTTTTGCTTTTGTATATAAATTATACCAACGCAGCAGAAAATTCAGGCCACTGCCTTGGCTTCGATGTGTCACTGAAAAATCGGTGCCAAGCTCGCGGCACCGTGGGGCAAACTGGCCCGAAACCGGGTCGAATCTATGCGGATCCGGAGCACGAAGAGTCATGCTGCTGGAATCTTACGTAAGGGGCTCGGGTCTCGTCTCCGGCAGACGATGGCGTAAGCGCAGACGCGCCTGCTATCTGGACCGGGGCCGAATTGAGAGCCGTTTTTGGCCAGAACCCGAGCTCTTGCCTGGCTGCACGTCTCCGGCGGCGTCTCGAGATTGCCGGACAAAGAGCAGAGACCTGGAGCTGCGTCTCCGGGAGCTCCGCCCCCGAGAGCCGAAACTTGCATCACATTCATTACGTAAGCGTTTGGCGTTTGCCTGGATCCATCGTATAAAAACAAAACAGTTTGCCATGCTGAGACATTAGTTACCTTCGCAACGATCAACTAACCAACTCAGCCTCAGAATGATGAAGTACATGGTGAGTTCTATGTTCAATAATATTAGATAAATCCTGGAGGAGCAGGAGGATCCCCAACCCCACCTTGTTTAAGCTTTAGACAATCGAAAACTAATGGTGATCTTATTTCGCAACCCTTAGTGCATCTGCATCTGCGCCATTGCTGCCGTTTCGGCCAGCTATGGAGGACCCCGTGGATACGGCGCCCCAGTCGGCGGCTATGCCTACCAGGTGCAGCCTGCCCTGACCGTTAAGGCCATCCTTCCTTCGTACGGCGCCGGCTACGGTGGACGCTCCCTGGGCGGCTATGGCGCCGGTTATGAGGCTCCCATCTCCGCGGCATACACTGGCGGCTCCGGCTACTCCGGCTCCGGCTATGGTGCTCCGCCAGTCGACCGACAGGCCATTGCCCTGGCCAAGCTCGCTCTGGCCGCCCCCAGCGCCGGTGCTCCTCTGGTCTGGAAGGAGGGACCTCGTCAGGTGGTGCGCTCTTATGAGCCCAGGAGCTACGGACCCCGTCAGGACTACGCTCGTGGCGAGGAGGCCCAGGGTGCTTCCGCCGCGGCTGCCTCCAGCTCCGTGGCCGCTGGCCAGAAGGGATACAAGAGGCCCGTCTACTAAGAGGTACTACCTCAACAGTGATCCAGTTACTCAAAGGAGTGACTAGGCATAAATAATAAAACCAAGAAACATCAAGACTTAAACTGTGACTCTGTTTATTTTTGCTTTATTATTTAATTGTTCATTTAATTATTTATTGGGTCAATTATTTGCGCTGCTTGAACTTTGCTGAATTGACATGCAGCCAACGAGACTTTTACAATGGAAAGTATGTGACTTTATGCCAATGAAAATGGGCTTGGTCTGGAAGTTGAATGAAAAAGCTGGCTGAAGATTGGTTAAATTTGCAAAATCGAGAAGATTATTTCATAGGTGGTACCTAATTATGGGAGCTCCTTATTGATTAGATTAATTTTTTCAATGAAAGAAGCTAAGCACTTCAATATCCTAAAGCTACAATTTATTTTTGAATATTGTAGGCCTTACATTAAACTTTTTTAAAGTTACAAGTTTAGTTACATCCATGTAATAATTTCTCAAGCTTATAAGATATATAAAATTTCACTTATAAAGTGTATTTATTATTCTCCATAATTCAACAATATAGAGTCCATCCTTGTAATAAATTATCCCCCATCCTTACATTATAAATAATATTTTCCAGGATCCAAGTTGCTTTTAACCAGTTCCAGAACACCCTGGGCCATAGTTTATACATTTTTCGGAAACAACCTTTCCGTAAAGCATTACCCCCAAGAATGTGGAATACAGAAAGCTAGTTACAACAACATTTTGGAGTTTATTTTTAAAACAACGCGTTTGCCAGTCCGCTCCTATTCCGAGAGAGTCGCGTGTGAGTGTGTCTATCAAGACCGGGACTCACCTCCGGAACAATGAACACATCGCGTAACCAAGCGATTTTAATGGCATAATGGCACATGGAAATACATAGATCAAATGTGAGTATATTCCACTTGGCGGGGGCAATTATGAAATGCGGTTTCGGGCTGAAACGGAGCAGTAACTAACGCCGCCGCCGTGTGTATATAGGTCACGTAGATATCCAGGCTGGCAAATAAACGTATAAAAGCGGGCGTTGGCTGTCCAGTAAATCATAGTTTGATTGATTACCCCAAACAAAACTAACTAATTCACCATGAAGTACCTGGTAAGTTACAAGCAAACTAAAAAGGAAGTGGCAGCCAGCTAATCCTCCGGATGTCCTCCCTCTATCCTTAGATCATCTGCGTCTCCCTGGCCCTCTTCGCCTACATCAACGCCAGCCCAGTGTACGGTCTTGGAGGATATGGTGGTTATGGCGGAGTCCAGCGCGTCGTCTACGAGGACCGCCCTTACTCTCGTGGCTACGCACCCCGGGAGCTCCGGTCCTACGGAGAGCAGCCCAGGGCCGCCGCTGCTGCCGCCGCTTCCGCTTCCGCCGTCAACAGGGGCAGCTACCGCTCGTACGCCATCCCCAGCTATGTGATCGACGGCGGTGATATCGGTCGCGGTGTGTACGGACGCGGTCTGTACTAATCCCATCGAACTATCAAACATTTGTTCAGTTCCTCGAGTGGCTGTCCAAGCGAAACTCTGAGAATCGGCGAATAAAACAACACCTGACCGCAATGGAAATATTGAACAAAAGTCATAATGAGTCTTGTATTTTGCGGGGCTGGGCTGGGGCACACATTTATGTGGCATACTTTTCAGCGACATGGGCTAAAGACTGTGGGTCTGACTGGGGTTAAGTTCCAGACACAAGTTGAGCTCTAAAGTCCGTATATTATATACTGCAAACTCTTACCTTTAATAATATTTTAATTCTAGTTTCATTGATGGTTCCCACATTCTATTAGAATTAATTGAATAATATAAAAGTAATAACAAATTTGCTTACGATGTGCATATCTCTTGACTTTGACTATTATTTTAATACAGATTGCCAGAACTCTTAAGCTGACTTGACTTCGTAGAATTAAATTCTTAACTTTGATTTGCATAAAATTAAACATTTATTTTTTTCTCTTAGCAACATGCGTAATTTGTTTACTGATCGAAGACCTTAAATATTTTTATTTATTTAATATTGAATATAATTTATCACTAAATAGGCATATGTATTTGTCAAACGATTGTTGATGAAAGGCTAATATAATAATATATAACAAATTGCTTTTTGATATTTACATGAACTGAGAACTAGAATAGGTTTGAATTTAATTGAATATAATTGAATATAATTTATCACAAAATATGCATATGTATTTGTCGAAATTTTGTTGATGAAAGGTTAATATATTAATATTTAAACAATGATTGCTGCTTGATATTTACATGAACTGAAAGTTAGTTAGAAAAGGTTTCCGAAACTAGTAACTGATAGTTTCTTAGGAAAGAAAAGTTTCTGCAATAAATTTCATCCCAAAGAAATATTTAAGCGCAGAACCCAAGAACATAGTTAACTTCTAGGTTAATTAATTACTCCAGATTAAACTTAAAGTGTAAAAAAGGTAATTTTCTTAGGAGAAAGGGCTCTTCCTCTAACTCCATCCCAAGCCCACTTTCTCTAGCTTTAGGTTTATAGGTTTATACCTCAATCTCCCCATTCGCCCGCATAACCTCACGCATCCCAGAGCCATTGAAGCCACCATCATCGGCCAGGGGTCATCCGCATCTGCCGCCGCCTCCGAAGGTCGGCAGCCAAGTGTGTGTATCAAACCTGGCCAACCGGACAACCTGCTCAAGCCAAAACGAGTCGAGCGCGGAGTGGCGGTATCTCTGGCTAGGGAAATGCGAAAAACTCGCAGAAAGTCGCCCAGCGAGCTGGCCGAGAAGAGCCGGAGCTGCGGGCTCTTGAGCCGTGATAAACTTCTGGGCGAGATCACGTTTCGAGTGCAACAATTATTTTGCTTATATAAAGAAGTGTGCTTGCCATTTAATTTGTTAATTGTGCCAACTGTGCCGAAACCCAGACAGCATAGCCATGAACAAGTTCGCTGTAAGTAGACTCGCGTCCCTGAAGACTTCCCTGAAGACTTCCCCATGACCATGGCCGGATCTTAACCCACTGCCTCGCCCCTCTCTTGCAGACCCTCGCCGTTCTCTTCTGCGCCTGCATTGTGGGCAGCTGCTACGCCAGCTACGGCGGCTACGGACGTG
This sequence comes from Drosophila pectinifera, assembly GCA_008042775.1. Taxonomy (NCBI): domain Eukaryota; kingdom Metazoa; phylum Arthropoda; class Insecta; order Diptera; family Drosophilidae; genus Drosophila; species Drosophila pectinifera. The sequence goes on from VNKC01001991.1 coordinate 11,439, forward strand.
GTGGTTACCTCCAGGAGAGGTCCTCTGCCTCGGGCGGTGCCGCCTCTGCTGCCAGCTCGGCGGCTTCCTCCGACAACGAGAGGAGGGGAGTGTATGGTCGCCCCGTGGAGATCATCGCCGCCGGACCCCGTGGAGGTTATGGCCAGAACCTAGAGGTCCTGCGCCCCATTCAGATCGGCGGCTATGGACAAGGACTCGGACTCGGACTCGGACACGGACGTCGTGGTCTCGGATATGGCGGCCGTGCCTACGGACCCCGCTATACCGTCCAGCCTGCCGGCGCCACCCTGCTGTACCCCGGCCAGAACAACTACCGCGCCTACGTCTCGCCCCCGGAGTACAGCAAGGTGGTCCTGCCCGTTCGTGCCGCCGAGCCTGTGGCCAAGCTGTACGTTCCCGAGCAGGGATACGGCAACTACGGACCCCGCCCTGCCTACTAGGCGGATACTCTATCCCAGCTATCTGCCACCTAGGCGTATACTTGATCTGAGCCTGGACGTGTACATAATAAACCAAGAATGAAAAAAACCTATATTTTCCGGTCTAATTAATATTTGGGGGCTTATATCTCGGTGAAGACAATTTTGGGGTTTCAGCAGCTGCTGCAGCTGCTCCAAATTGTAGCCACTTGATTGCAGCTCCCCACGGGAATGTCTTTGAGTGACATTGACCGGAGGCAGAGCGGCGAACGTGCTCCGGATTTGTTTACTCCGGTCCACTCGCAGCGGGAAGCCGCTGGAGGAGGAGCCATAAACATTCAATTGCCAATTCAGTCGGTCAATAATCTTACGGCGAGAAAGTGCCAGAGGTTCTCAGATTGCCGCGCATATTTCTGGCTGGTAAGCAAACACACATCTGCTGACTTGTTTGGCCCGAACTCTTGGCCATTTCGCCACCTTCGCTTGACATTCGAGTCGAGTCGCTCGATTCGCGGTGAATCATATCGAGAATTCTTGGCACAGTTCTGGTGAATTTGAGACTGTATATTGGGACTGCGTTGTGCTTTCTTTTATGACTTATAAAGTTGGCTAAGTAAAATAACTGAATTTCTATTGTTATAAGAAAATGCTCACCAATTAAGGTATATTTTTATGTTCTCAAATATTTGTACATCGATTTAATAGATTTTCTGGGTACTCTTACCTTTCATAATTGATTTGAGAAACCAATTAGCTTTAGTATTATTGGGAATATATATTTGTATTTAATATTAAAGTATTAATCATTTTAATTGTGCAAGCATTAGAACACTTGTAAAGAGACTTAATCTATTAAATAGTTTCTAGGTGTTTTTACCTTTCATAATTGCTTTGAAAAACCAATTAGCTTTATTATTGGGAATATAAATTTGTATTTAATATTAAAGTATTAATCATTTTAATTGTGCAAATATTAGGGTTTATTATAAAATGTATTTTGTATTTAAAATTAAAGTATTAATAATTATAATTGTGCAAGTATTAGGATACTTGTAAAGAGACTAAATCAATTTAATATTTTCTAGGTACTTTTACCTATCAAAATTGCTTTGAAAATCCAATTAGCTTTATTATTATTGGGAATATATATTTGTATTTAATATTAATGTATTAATAATTATAATTGTGCAAGTATCAGGATGTATTCTAAAATTTAATGTTGTTAAGAGCGTCATAGAATTGAACTTAAGCCATAAATTTAAAAGTTTTCATTTATGTTTAAAACTAGATAGCTTACCGCTTAGAACCCAATAAGTATTTAGTAAGTAATTACCAAGCATTAAGTATTATTGCCTTAACTCTGCATTTCTAGGGTTTACTCTAAATGGTTTTACCTCTTCCTAAAAGCTTCTTTAAGCCAGAGAATTAAGCCTCTGCTGTTGCCAAAATGAAACAAAGCTGAGTTGCAGTGCGTGGGACATAAGAAGCTATCATGCCGAGAGGGGAATTGGTGCAGGTTCCGGTTCATTGATCGGTGGCTTAACCCCAACGAGGCAACCATGTCCGATGCGTGCACGGCGGGATGGGGTTGGGAATGGGGATGGGACCGGAGTGGAGTGGAACACTTCGGGCAAAGCCCCGATACCGCACACACCAGCAGCCAGCAGGCAGCGGAGCGTGCCGAGCCGGGGGAAGTTGCTATCAATGGAGAGCAGCTTCTCGGCTTCTCGGGCGGGGCCAATTTGGCGCGCATTTTCAATGAGCATAGAAATTGGAGACGATCCGGACTTATCGCGGGGGGATGGAGATGCTGGCTGCCGCGGCTGACGGCCCCCCGAAAGTGACTGGCCACCGAGCGGGGTTTGGTCACGTCTGGGGAGCTCACAAATCGCTGGCCAGCTCAAATGGTGTTGCTATAAAAGCAATTTGGCCACACGCTCTGGTTAATTAGTTTTCCAACCAGTCTGCTCCTCGCACCACTCCGCCCAAAACTAAAAAAAAACCCGAACCATGTCCGCCAGTCTGCGCCTGCTCTGCCTGATGGCCTGCTGCCTCGCCGTCGCCGTGGCTCACCGTCCCCGCTACATTAACCCCGGATACGCTGGCTACGATGTGGTCAAGGCTGCCGACACCGCCGAGGCCCAGGCCGCTGCCCTGACCAACGCCGCCGGAGCAGCTGCCTCCGCCGCCAAGCTGGACGGTGCCAACTGGCACGCCCTCAACCGTTATGGCTGGGAGCAGGGCAGGCCCCTCCTGGCCCGTCCCTATGGACCTCTGGACAAGCTCTACGCCGCTGCCCTGCCGCCGCGCTCCTTTGTGGCCGAGATCGATCCAGGTGGGTTCACTACTATATAACTTGTTTGTTGGGATAAATTGGAGAACGGAAAAGTGTTAACAACTAATCCAACTAAAGAATATTTAATTTTCTAATAATAACCCATAAGCCTGTCCTATTTATATATAGTAAATCCATCTTAGATCACCTTTACTTATTTTGGCTTATATTTCTCAATTTCAGTCTTCAAGAAGAGCCACTACGGCGGAGCTTATGGCCAGAAGTCGGCGATTCTGAACACCGAATCCAAATTGGCCGTTGCGGCGATCTAAGCCCAGAAAGTCTTAATAAATAGTGATAGCTTAAAGCGAAATAACTTGGTTTTACTTAATGGGAATGGGATATATAATATATATATATATAGATAGATATATAGATAGATATTTAGATAGATATATCTATCTATGATTGCAAAGGGAGACAGGAAGATGTCTCTAAAGTATTTATTCAAAAACTAAAGCTGAAATCAACATATCTTTTTGGAAAGTGTTTAAAAGAACAGACTCTATAATACTTACTTGAGGAAGCTGTTTAACTAAGCTTAGTTATTTAATTAATAACCCAAACTGAAAAGTATTATAAAATAGGCAAGCAATCCCCAATTCCTTGACACTCAAACCCCTTAGTACAATTGATATTCTCTTATCTTTCTTATGTGTTATTATTATGTATAGAATTTCGTTTTTATTGCAAGATACAAAGTAAAAAATGTGAAATTTGCTCAGTTTTGTTGATGTTGATTTAATGTAAAATTCAAATTCGTTACGAGCACACAGAAATTTACCTACTAAACATAAAGTGAACTAAAAACAAATAGTAGAAGCGGTTGTAACTCGGTTAACTCGATGCTGCTGTGGCGTGCTTAGTGGGTATACTCATGGTGACGGTTAATCCGACTTCAGATTGGATCCAAATCGAGGTCCAAGTCCATCGAACGTTATGGTTCAGCCAACTCTCTTTCTCTCATCTCTACGTACAGTATATAGTATATAGTATATAGTATAGTATATAGTATGTGGTTTATGGTTTGTCTCTATCGCTAGCAAAACTCTGCCAAGTTTTCGTTGATTTGTTTTTATTTTTGTTTTTAGGTTTTCAGGTTCATTATTTTAATTAAATTACATGAACTTCAAAATAGTATTATTATTATATAGATAGGATGTGTAGTGTTATGTATTTATAGTGTGTAGCCTATACGAGCCCCGCCGGTGTCCACTGGGTTCTTGGTCGCTCCATCCGGCGTTGGGGGTGACAAAAAAATTTAAATTATAAAAACTTTCTCACGCAATTCTCGATCTCGATCTCATCGTTCTCCACTCCGATCTCCGATCTCTGATCTCCGCCAGATCGACTATGAAATGATCTCGGTTCTCGGTGCTGGCGCTGGTGCTGGGGGCACTCTATTCGGTGATCGTCCTTGTGGTCTCCTGGATGTACACCTGGGATCCGGGCACCGTCGAGGTGGTGACGAACGTGCGGTGCTTGGCGCGGATCAGGTTCAAGTTGGACTCGGCCACATCGGCGCGATCCTCGGCAGCCTCAAGCTCCCGCTGGAAGCGGCGGACACGGGTGGTGGTCTGCTGGGAGACGCCCTCCTGCTCGCACAGCTGGCGGCGGTAGATGTTGATCTTGGCAGTGGACTTGTCCAGAGCGTCCTGCAGCAGGATGAGGTTCTTCTGGTCCTCCTCGCACTGCACTATCACCTCCTTGACGGTGCGCTCCTTCTTGCGCAGGATCTTGATGGTCTCGGCATGGCGGCGCTTCTCCTCCTCCAGCTCCAGCTCCAAGTCGCGGATGCGGGCCTCCAGCTTGCTGATGATGCGCTTGCTGCCGGCGACGGCGTTCAGCTCGACCTCCTCCAAGCGAATGGATAAGTTCTGGTGGGGATTTGGGATTTGGGAGACAGAATAATAAATATACATATGAAAATGGAGTTTAAGGCTTAAACACCCACCTTGACTTCGACTTCCAAGGACTTCTTGATGGTCTCCAGCTTCACGATGCGCTCCTGCTCCTCATGCACCTGCTCGACGACGTGCTTCAGCTCCACCTGGACCTTCTGGAAGCGCTCATCGCTGATGCGCAGCTCCTTGGACACCTCCTCGTAGTCGGAGGCAATGACGGTCAGCTCCTGCTCCAGCTTGGACTTGATGGACACCAGGTTGACATTGGAAGTGGTCAGCTCGTTGATGCGCGTGGTGGCCTCCTCGTACTGCAGCTCCACAGTGCGCTTGGCACGGTTGGCGCTGTCCAGGTGGGAGCGGACCTCCTCGAGCTCTCCATTGAGTCCGGCCAGGCGGCGCTGGGCAATGCCGTACTGGTCAAGGGTGGCCTGCAGCTGGCGCTGCACATCTTCGTAGTGGGCCTGGAGCTCGGTCAGCTGCAGCGACTGCTTCTTGATCACCTTCTGCAGGTCGATGTTGGTCTTGTTGGCCACATCCAGGGACATCTCCAGCTCGGTGATCTGGATCTGCAGCTTCTTCTTGATGCGAGTCACCTCGGTCTTCAGCCGGGTCTCCGCCTCGATGACGCGGGCATTGAGCTGCTCGATCTCGATGGAGGTCTGCTTGCTGCAGTATGGAAATCGGCATTAGAAAATATATTCCCCCAATCAATATCAATATCGAGAGATCCCCCTTGGAAGTAGTGGCCCCAGAAACTAGGCGGCGGCGATGACCCTCTGAGGTTTCGCTTGGCTGGCTCTATTTTTGGCCCCAATGTCTGACCCACAAACTGCATTTTTCGCACCACTCAGCAGTCGAGAAGCCCCCACTCAGGTGGTGCTCTGGCATTGTCAAAAATGCTTCATTGTTTCGCCAGAAACTGCATTCGCATTCGCATTCGCGAATTTCGGTGTATTTTTACGCATGATAAAGACATCGAACTTGTCACAAATAGCTCGGGGCTTACATGCCAAAGTATTTGCTAAGTAGTTCCTTCTCCCCTGAGTTTTTTCGGCTCTTCAGGTTTTTTGGGGTAAGTGCATCATGCGGCTATTCTTGGGCGTAGGTGCACTCGTCTTGCCAACTAAATTTGAGTAATGTCTGCATTTCTGATACTCTACTTGATTCACTTTCTAAATTGATTCTAAGAGTTGGCTATTATTACTAGAATGACTAACTAATTTTGGCTTGGGAAAACTAGAAAAGGTAAATTTAATTGGTCTACCTAAAAGCCTACCTATTTAGGTTTATATGAGATATTTTATATATATATATATATATATATATATATATATTATACCTCTATTAACTTGTATTAATAATATTGTGCTAATAATATAAGCTATATTTATACTCCTCAAAATCTCTCCTAAATACAAGTTGATACTAGAATATATTTCTGATAAGCTTCTCCCGAAATTCCTATAGAAACTTCTTTAACTCTTCTATAGATTTCTTGTTAATAATAGGTTTAAAAAGAGCCATCTATCTCTTTTAGTTAGATACAAATAACAAACCTCGGAAAGGGAATTATTTTTCAATCTCCAAAACATAAGGGTATTGATTTTTTTTCAGAAAGTTCAATCAATTAGTTAGGCAGCAGAGTATCTCTCAATTATATCATAAAACACCAGACAGTATCTGCCAGAAATGCTTCTCTCCGATGATCCTTCTGTTCAGTTGAACGCTCTGATATGTTTTTATTTTTTCTTATAAAGGCCCCCGTGTGTTGGTTACTTAATCTTAAAATTGTGTGCTCATTGCTGTCGCCTTGCCAAGGTATTTGCCTTGTCTATGTCTTAGCTAGAAAACTTAAGTATTCCCATTTAATTTTTCCCTGCCATTGTTTTCAATGTTTACGCAAAAATATTTGCTGGGTTTATTTTGTACGGGTTGCTTTTTTTTTATTGTTTTTGCTGTCATGCGCATCAGTTTTCTTAGTTTTGAAAATAAAATAAAATAAATCTCTTGTCGAATTTGAAGGACAAACCCGCAACAATAGTTGGTCGGGCCATCTACGCGCAAATCGGACGGACAGCCTCGAAATACCTGAGGTGTGGGCGCGAAATATGATCGGAATGATGGGGGTTGGATTAATTATAATCCTAGTATATATAGTCAGGGCAAATCAAGAGATTCTACTAAATAATTTGATTAAGAGGAACTATGTTAATTATTTAGAATGGGAATGGAAATAATAATCCAATTATCTTATCTTATAATCTTGGATCAAAGCTCAACTTGGGCAACATTTTGCCTAAAATTTCTCTGACATTGTTGGTAATTAATGGCCAAATTTCTGGCGATTTTCGGCAATTAACCGTGCTCACATATGCTGCGCATAATTCTACATAAATAATTCACAGAAGACTGCACAATAGACACAATGGGAAAAGAAACAAGACCGCAAACTGAGAGAACTCTAGAAACGAAAATACATTTCGTGCCAGACAAGAAACGAGAAATGGACCCATAGAGATGGTACAGGGAGAGGGGTTTATTTTTTTGGGGATAGAAGATGGGGTGCCAGGATGCTCTGGCAAAAATGTTCGCATTTATTACAGTTTCCCTGAATTTTGGGGCCACAAAGAAAGACAGATCGCTGCAACATTTTCACAAAGAAACAGATTTGATATTAACATGTTTTCATATAATTTTCAAGCATTTCCTACTCTGTGATGAAAAGTGACTACAAAGATTTTCTTTATTACTCAGTTTAGAGTCGTTTTTCATTTAAAAAATATATATTTCAGTTACCTTTCAAGATCATATAGACAAAACCTCTATCTTTCTGACGTCTCCTAACTTTCTTTTAGAAAACGTTCTGAGAGATAAGTTTTTATGGGCTTTTTGATAGTTTTAAATATGAAATTATTTAAGCTAAAAAGCTGATACCACCAACTATTATTTATTCAGTTTTTTGTGCATACTTTAAGGTCCTTTAAATACCTCTAAAGAGAACACTCTAAACTGGTACCAAAATCTATAATTTACACACTTTTTGAAATATATTTTGTGGGTCAAAAAATATTGAAAACTTATTTCTTGGGTGTAGTGTCTAAAACCTCGAGTGAAGATGAGAGCGAAGAGGGAGGGACTGGGACTTTAGGGAGGAAGGGAGAACCCAGCCAGGACACTAGTGCTTCCAATACAGGTAGCTGTAGTCCTTGAGCTTGGGATGGGTGCGCAGGACCTTGCGGCAGATCCAGCACTTATCCTCGATACCGCACCTGCTGTCCGCGTAGAACTCGACGGTCTTCTGGTTGAGCGTGGAGAGCTGCCGCTTGACGTTGTGCAGCGAGGAGGAGACGCGATGGTCCAGCTTGTCCACCAGCCGGTCGTCCATCAGCTCGATGTGGAGCGTGTGGGCGCGCAGCTGGCCATCGCCGTACGGCGACGATGACCGGGAGCGGGCCCGGGAAACGGCCCGGCTGGACCGGACCAGAGTCTGGGCCATATAGTTCTCCTCCTCCTGCTTGGCGGTCTTCATATTCCGCTCCGACTCCGAGAGCAGTGCCTGGGCAATGGCACTGGCGGACTTGCCGCGTATCTGGCGCTTAAAGTCGTCCGACATTTGATCGATCTCGTTATCCAATTCTATCTTACGGATGCGCTGCAATATCTTTTGCGTGTCGCGTTTGATCAAATCCTCGAGCTCCTCCTGGCGGCGGCGACGGCGCTGGCGCGATCTCTCGACAACTGTGTCCGGTTCAAGGTGCTTCACCACTCGCGTTGCGTCGACGAGCTTCTGCACACTGAACGGCGATCGCTTCTGGGCGCGAAAGCTGAGCAGAATCTCGTCGGCCCGAGCGGCGCAGGTGCGCGAGAGCCGGACGATCTCGTCGGCGTTGTACTTGCGCACCGTGTTCGAGGAGCGGTACTGCTTCAGGCCCCGCTCGCTCACCCAGGGCAGGTGGGGCTTCTTCACCTCCAGGCCCTTGGCCTTGGCGTCCAGGTAGTCCAGCATCGGCTGGTAGAAGTTCATGGTATACCCATAGTTGTCCTCGTAGGTGTTTGCATGATGCCGGAAGCGGGAGGGCCGCTGCTGCAGGGCTAGGGACATGATTTCTGGCGGGGATTTCTAGGGGTAATTTCTCTGGGAGGGGTACAGGTATATGTGCTAGTGAGAGTACTCTAATTAAAGCTACAACTGTCGCCGCTTTGTCGCCTTGTCGCCTGGGGTTCGCCTCGCTTCTTCCTCGGGTTCTCTTCGGTTCGGGTTTTCCTCTGGTTTTCCTCTGGCTTTCCTCTGGCTTTCCTCTCCCTCCTCAGTTGGCAGCTCTGGCGGCTGCTTTGCAAATAAATTTTCAAATTTGTCGAAATCTATAAAAAGATTGCATTTCGTTCGTTCAGCTGTTGGCATCGGGCAAGGTATGAGCATAATGACGACAATAGCATCGCCATTATCATTATCTCCATCATCATTATCATCGCCAGTTGGCAGTCAATGGTGGGCTGTGCTATGATTGATTCATTTTGGCAGCGAGCTCACAGACAATGTCATAATAGCTACAAGTTTTATGCAATAGCCTCTGATATCTATCTATATAGGAAGCCATCGAAATCGAGAGGAAATATAGTTGAACTGGCACTATAACTCAATTTCTTTAAGTCTTTCGTAAATCAAAAGGAAATTTAGTTAAGACCTGTCACAATTAAGTATGTATTTTCATATTGAACTCTAATATTGATTCATTGATTACAGAATTAAAAGGTCTTCATTATAAATATATATATAAAAGCCTTTCTGTTAATATATCAAACAAAAATCTTTAAATTTAAGACAAAGATTTCACCAAGAACTTTTGGCAGTGTATCATTTTAAACCAAAAGTCAAAATCATTTTACCATATCACTAAATTGGCGGAAAAACTTTGTATAATCTTTTCTATCAGCTCTAGATACTCTTATCTTAACTCAGAAGAAATGAATCTTCTCATATCTAAGACCTCTAGAATCACAGCCCAGCACTGGTCACCAACTGGAATGATATATACGCTGATCACATACCTCTTGCCGGAGAGAATTATCTTCAGATCGTAAGTTTTCCCAAGGGGATCTTTCGATTTTCCACAATGAACCCACACTCTGATTGTGTAATCGCCGCAACTGCGAAATTTTCTGCCGGGGTTTTCAAAAGGGTTTCATAAAAATCCTGCTGTGTATAGTTTAGAGGATCTCCAGAACCAAACTCACTTCTCGCTTTGAGCCTGAGCAGCTGGCGTGGGATCAGGATATATATGTATAGCCTGGCTCCTGAACAGAAAACTAATGCCGTTGCTTTTTGCGCGACTAAAGAACTCGAACTGAATGCTAGTGGCTAAATGGGTCAGTTGGCTATCAACTGTGTTGGCAGTGAAGATCGATCGAGAACCAATCGATTGATTTACCCCCAAACCCCGAATGGGGGGCCTTGTTTTGATTTTTTTGCTGTCTTCCGCTTTGGCAAAGGAAACAACAACCCAGCGATCGACCTTCGCCTGTTGTGGCTGTCAGTTGAGAGCCAGGGGCGGGGGCTACTTCCAAGGGGGGTTTACTGATCACCGATATCAGAAATTGGGATGGGATGGGAGTGGGTTCCTCTTTGACTTTACTACAGATTGATATCATATCAAGATGATATATTTTAAGATCGGTTATAGGAAACCCACTCTCATCTCCAGATATCAATTTGAATGGAATGGGAGTGGGTTCTTTTTTGATTTTACTCCAGATTGACTTCATATCAATATGATATATTTTAAGATTGTTTGAAGGAAACCCACTTTCATCTCCAGATATCAGAAATTTGAAAGGAAAGGGAGTGGGTTTCTCTTTGATTTTACTAGAGATTGATTTCATAGCAAGATGATATATTTTAAGATCGTTAGAAGGAAACCCACTCTCATCTCCAGATATCAGAAATTGGAATATAATGGGAGTGGGTTCCTCTTTGATTTTACTACAGATTGATTTCATATCAAGATGATATATTTTAAGATTGTTTGAAGGAAACCCACTCTCATCTCCATCTCTCATCAGAAATTTGAAAGGAAAAGGAGTGGGTTTCTCTTTGATTTTACTCGAGATTGAAAATATATCAAGATATATTTTAATATATGTATATCTTAAGGAAACCCACTCTCACTTCCTCTTAACTCAATAATCACTTACCGGATAGCCTCGACCTCCTCATCCTTCTCGGCCAGGCGACGCTCGGCGTCGTGGCGGTACTGGTTGAAGTCGGCGGCCAGGCGCTGGCCACGCTGCTCCTCAGCCTTGCGGCCCTGTAAAATAGTAAATAATATATAATATAATATATATATAATATAATTATATATATATATAATTTGGTACTTACAGCCTCAGCCTCCTTGTAGGCGGCGGTGAGCTCATCGCGCTCGTTCTCCAGGCGACGCAGCTCCAGCTCCATCTCGTGCAGGCGGCGGTTGAGTTCGTTGATGGCTCCGCGGGCTTCATGGAGATCATCTGGAGGCCACAACAATAATATAAAGTAATGAATATTATTCACAATAGAGAGATAACCCACCTCCCAGCTTCTTGTTCTCGCGGCCCAGCTGGTTGTTGGCGTCCTTGACCTTGTCCAGCTCATGGACGGTGCGGACGAGGTCGGCCTGCTTGTTCTTGAGGTCGCGCTGGCTGGTCTCGAAGAGGACAATGGTCTCGTCCAGGCGGCTCTTCAGCTCGACATTGTGCTTCTCCAGGGTGTTGACCGACTTGGTCAGCTCGCGGCAGCTGTTGTTGGACTTCTCCAGGTCGATGATGAGGACCTCAACCTCGCTGGCAAGGCGGGTCTTGGTCTTCTCCAGGTTGTTGACCTTGACGATGAGGGACTCGATGTGCTCCTCGAGCTCAGTGATGCGGACCTGGTACTTGCGGCGGATATCCTCGACCTCCTCGGCGCGGGCAGCCACCTCGGCACTCCACTTGTTCTGCCAAGAGGCAGCATCGGCATTGGCCTTGACCAACTGACGTTCCAAGTCGATGCGGGCCTCCGACTCCTCCTCGAGTTGACTACGAATCGAGTCCAATTCGATCTCAACCTGATGCAGAGAGGATTCGAGCAGCGAGCGACGACGGTCCTCGTCTTCCAAGCGGCGGCGGGCGTCCTCCAGCTGGGAGATCACCTGGCTCTTGGAGAACGAGACCGTGTCCAGCTGGACCTTCAGATCTTGGACGTCCTTGATCAGCTCAATGTTCTCCTGCGAGAGGCGGGACTTGTGCGAGGTGATGTCGATCACCGTGCGGTTCAGCTCCTCGATCTTCACATTCAGCTCGGTGATCGAGATCTCTAGCTTGGAGATGTGCTTCTCCGACACGATCTTCTCCTTGTTGTAGGACTCGATCTGGGAGAGCAGCTCGTAGACTTCAGCCTGGAACTTGGCCTTGTCCTTCTCGGCTCTGCAATTTGTTTAATAGGTGTTCCGGTTTAGTCTTGGGGGGTCTGGGATCACGCTCCCGATACTTAGGCATGGTTTTGTGAGAGATCGGCCGGGCTGTGAATCGCTAGCAAGCTTGGTCGGATCTGCCGGCTTTCGGCCACCGATCGAGGCTTTATCGGGCGGTGATCGGTGGTTTATCGATCACCCTCCGACTCTCTTATCGATCGGCGGTCGAAAGCCCAGCAGTCCCAGGGTTAAGATCATGTTTGGTATGCCTGGAAGCAAGCTTATGAGAATTGGTTTTGAAATATAATTAGGCATGCGGCTGACACGGAATAAACAGGACATGACAAGGGTATTCATTTGATCTTTTATTACTTGGAAAACCTAATTAAATTATATCGATATTTTCGATAAATTTTATTGTTACGTTTTTGCGATTGTCTTGTGCCTGCTTGGGCATTGAAAATTAAAGATTTATATTTCAGAAGATAAGCAAAGCACAATAAAGCAAGATCTTTTTTTAAATTAGGAATTCATGTATTAACTATATGAATATCGGATCAGGCATTTGAAAAATCGATTCTTAATCGATGTCTTTAAATAAATAAATTATATTTTATGGAGATAAATGAGTTTTATTCCTGTTTAGGAAGATCTAATTACCCTAATGTTTAATAATAATAAAAAAACCAAAGCAACATTCGATATTTCGATAATACAAAATATAACTCATACGCATTGATATTTTTCCTAGCATTTGGTGTTTAACATATTTAGTGATTCGATGTGGAAGTGATTATGAAAATGCCTCAGAATATTATTAGCAAAGATATATATTAATTCAGTGAAAAAGTAGCAACAAAAATCAAATGAATCCCATTACATGTAGTTCTGATCTTAGATCGAATTATTCATGTGCAACCCGAGGCATTCGCCAGCTTTTCCACCTGCCGCTGGGCACGATCGGCGGCGGTCCGACCTTTCCCACCCGCAAGCTGAAAAGCCAGCAAACGTATCGAATTTCCATAATACTCGATGCGACGGAGCGGGACAGCAACAAAAACAATCAACACAGTTTTGTATATGATTCAATCAAAGACATATTTGGGTTGGGCGTTGGTGCGAACGGGCGAGCGAACAAAGAGCCTCTCCGCTCAAGAATGTAGATGAAAATTTCAAAATTTCTATAAATAAATGAAAAGCGAAAAAAAAAACAAAAACACACAAGAAAAGACAGTGGAAGGAAAATATTTGGCCGCCTGCCTTTGTTGGTATGCGTGTGGGAATTAACATATGGAAGAAAGTTTTGCCAACGAAGAGCTTTCCGCGCAGAGCTTTGGCGAGCGAGCGGGACAGCTGGCTGATTTCCGTTTGTCTTGCGTCTCTGTCTCTAAACGGAAGTGCGCAAGCTCGGGCGCACCTATGGAACATTGAAGGGTACACGAAGATATATCCCAGAAACTGAACTGAAGGCCCTAGATAATCACTTGCATTATCAGTTGAATAATTGGAAGAATCGTTCGCTGGGCGATTAAGACCCGTAGCCTTGAATCGCAGACCGATTTCAGCAGAAGAAGAATTCAGAAGAATTCTTCGGAATTTATTTTTGGAAATCGCCCGCTTCGGTTTGGAAATATGAGAGGCGGCCGCCTCGGCAACCGAAAGTTTTTCTCGATTCTTCGGCCCCACATTTGTGTCAATAGAACTTGCAAGCCGTGCAACTTTATGTTTTCTTTTTGGCCATTTCGCGTGTCATGGCATTTTGATGAATTGTTTATGATCTGCTTCGATTTAGCCTGTTTTTGGGTCAGCGGGGCGGCACAAGGTTAGCGCTGGCATTGTTGTCTTACTGCACGAGATCTCGGTCTAGATCTAGATCTAGATCTAGAGACATTGAAATGTCCGAGAGAGATCGCCAGCTGACGCCAATCGATCATGGCTATGGGTGTGTTTGCGGGGTATGAGACAGCTCAGGATGGAGATGTTTATGTTTGGAGGCGGTTTGTGGGTTGGATAGCCTACCTAGCCTTGTTTTTCGTTAGGATTTCAACCTGCTCCTGGAAATCCGTGATAATTTCGTTGTGCTTTTTCTTCAAAAGCGTGGCGGTCTCCTCCGACTCAAGATGAACATCCTCCAGCAGCTTGCGCAGCTTCAGCAGCTCAGCGTCACGCTTGCGGTTGGCTTCAAACTATATTATAAATTATAAATTTTAACTTTGTTTGTATATATCCAGAGGATATATCCCTTGATACTCACTTGATGTTCAGCACCACCCTCGGCCTCCTCGAGACGCTCGGACATCTGAATGACCTGAACGCTGAGATCGGCTTTCTCGCGCTCGATCTGGAAAGGCACAAGGAATCTTACTTTAGTTTAGGCATATATAATACCCAGGAATTGCTCTTATATCTATATAAGTTTCGTAATCTAGAATCAAAATTTCATAATCGAAAATACCTATAAATATCCCGCCTTAGGCATGCTCTATGGGCAACTCAAACGGTCCATAATAAAAATTATAAATCACATTAATCAGTCAAAAATAATTATGCACATGCAACACCTAAAATAACAATGGCAGCATGCCAAGAAATCCTCCACCTCCACCTCCACGCCGAGGTGTATCCATAGTCCGATTGCATCTGCGATCTGGCGTATATATCTTTGGTGGGCGGGCGGATGGCTTGCATTTCCAAAAAGGCCAAATCGAAGGCATTTTTTCGCCTGAACAGAAACATTTTTTGTGCGTTCTGTCTCTGGGAATCTAAACATTTGTATTTCGCCGAATGTCGACCTCGTTTTTGGGCAATTTTTGCGAATTGCAATTAAAATGGGTTTTACGAGAACTCTGTGCTAGTTGTTAGACTTTCGAAATGTAAATTTCAAACTAAACTGCCTGAGGATCTTTTGTGATTCCCCTTTCCTTCATCTCCAGAGTCCTTTTAGCATTAATGTTTATGATAATACCTAGGCGAACATGTGTTTGTTCATTTGGCATAGCGGAGAGTTGCCGCTTGCCACAAAGGCCACGTAAGAACGGGCCGTAAATCCATTTGCGCCATATGTATCTCGCAGATACATGTATTTTGCCGCATGCATATAGACGTGGGATTTGGATACGAAAATATGCCAGGCGGTGTGAAGACTTTTAATGTGCATGAAAATTATTTAATTTTCCCACAAACACAGACACACAGCTAAGATCTTCCGAGCGGATTCTCGGAGCGGTTTTTCTTAGCGGTTTTTCTTAGCTGATTTTCTGAGCGGATTTTCTGAGCGAATTCTCCTCGAGAGCAGATGATGATGATGGCTTTTGGCCACTTTATTTTCTTTTCTGCTCGCGGCCGTTGGGCCGTTGGCTGCTGGCCGCTGGCTGTTCATATTTTTGTTGTTTTCAAGTTAATCATTCGCTTCTGTGTATTGAATGTCGTGCGCTAATTTTAGCCATTTTGTTCCATATTATGAGCGTGTGCGTGCGTCGGTGTGGTAGGCGGTGCGGTGTGCGGTGTGCGGTGTGCGGTGTGGGGTGTGTATAAGGCGAAAGTAATTAAAGTTATTTCCAACAAAATATAAAGCACACATTCTTGGCCAGCCCCTGCCATTCCCATTGCGATTCCGAGTCCGATTCCGATCTGGGGCCGCATTTTCTAAATTTGTAATGCCAAACAGGAGTCGCGCTGAATGAAGTGCACTTTCCCGCTCTCACTCTCTCTCTCTCTCTCTCTCTCTGTGGCTTTGCAAAGCCAAAGGAAACGGGGAAAGTCAGAGGAAAAATCATTTATCAAGCTATTGAAGTTCAATGCACATCATTATCATTTACTTTCACACTTTGGGGAACTCTGCGAAGGGTAGTTTATTCTTAGCCGCCTTGCTTTCTAGCTGCAATTTGCATTTTCATTTGCATTTACATTTACATTTACATTTGTTTGCTGCGCTTTCTATCGGCTCTATCTGCTGTCTATTTTGATTTTATTTTGGTTTTACTTTTCCACATATTTTTGCTGTTTTTAGGGTGACATTTGCGAGGCGACAAAAGTGAAACTCGCTTTTTCCTGGCGCCTTTCATTTGGACAGTGATTTTAGCCCCAGCTCGGCCAGGTGGAAGATTTCAAGCAGTAGGGGTTTCAAAAAATATATATCCAGATCAGGATTGAAAGCTTAATATTCAATATATCAAAAGAATATCCAACTAAATTATTAAAAAGCCTGGAAAATCTCGTATCTTTATATATACCTAAGGTATGTCTCAATTTCTATATATCTATTACATTTTATTTCCTTCCCTCAAAAAATATGTCATCTCCTTAAAGCCTAAATATGAATAATAAATAAAAGCAAAATAAATATTATATAAAATAGCTAATAAAAGTCCCATTAAAATCTATATCTTAAGAATAAATAAGAATATCCATTTCTGGATTACTCACCCTCTGACGCAGTTCACGTTCAACTTCAAGATCATCTTGGAGCAAACGGATCTTGTCCTGCAAGAAAATGGTGGATACATTTATTTAGAGGGATCTGTCATGGATGCGTTCATATTATTATTTCATTAATTATTAATTTAATTCGATTTTCAGCACTATTAGCACAGCATTGATTTCTTCACAGATTTTTCTTCGATGTTTTTTTCGTGTATGTATATCGGTCGATGGCGGTGGCCATTACATAATTTTTAGCAATGCATATGTATATACAGACACGTATAGGTACATATAGACATCTAGAATTTTGCTTCACCGAAAATTTCTATATTTCCACACACAAGAACGCGGCGAGAACTTAACACACGAATATATATCTACCGTCTATATGTGCATTTGATATAGAGTGTAGATGAATTTTTCGGGTTTTTTACTTTGTTTTTCTCGAATTTCTTTTCTTCTTTCTTTTTTTTCTTGATCATTTTCCGCCTCTACACACAGAAACGAGAGAAATTCTCATAGAAATTGGGCGCACACGCATTTCGTTGGGTTTTCTTAGTGCTGGCAGAGATCGGCGGGGGATCCCTTACCTCCAAGCGGGAGAGCGAGCTCAGGTCCTGGATGTATTCGATGTTGACATCGGCGCCACCGGGTCCCGTGGAGGTGGCCCGGTAGGAGTATTTCGAGGAGCGGACAGCCTGCGATGACGACATGTTGCTAGGTCAGATTTTCAGATGGGGGGCTTCTCCAAATGAGTTAAAATTATGCGATCGATCGGTTCGCGTGAGTCGCGATTCAAAACTTAATGTGATTATATTCCTCTCAAGCGAAAATCTCTACAGCACCGCACGCAGTTTTGTAGTTGTCACCGAGTCACCGAGAAAATTCGTAATAAACGTCGGAGTAAGGCTGGTGATCTACTGAACAAGAGATCCCGTTGTCGTTCGAATAAAGAGTATTTCGTTGATTTGGCCGCTGGTCGCTGGTGGATTCGTCTATTTCAACGAATTCTTCGGCTCCCTTCGGGGGCATTCGGGTCTCTTCGGGCGAGTCTTCGGCTCGAGTGGATATTCTTCTGACTTCCCGAGATATAGCCCGAGATATAGCCCGCCCCAGTGGCTCTTTCGAGTGGCTTTTCACGCGCCCGGCGTTGTTGTGTTAATTGCTCAGTTGTGTGGAAAATTCTTTGATTTTTCCCTCTGTGTGAACGCATTTTCACGCCAGCTAACGGCCCCCTATGAAAATAAACTCAAAAGCCCACGAAAGCACCTCGCTCATGCTCTTTTTCTTACCTGTAATTAGCCTGTGTCATTTGGCCGCTGGCCGTGCGTTTCATTTTGTGTATCTAGCGTCTGGCCAAAGTGTATCTACACATAAATTTCCCCCACTCTCGCCCCGTTCATCTAAGTCATGTTGAAATTTTTGGCATCTTCTGCCGATCATAAAGTTCATAATTTATACATATTTATTGGCTCATTTGGTTGGTTCATGGGATATCATTTTGTTGGCTTATTCGTCATGGCCAAGCCAATATTCCAGTAGTAATAGATCTTGGCCCAGAGCTATAGCTGGGTTTATATCAGGTTTAGGCTAGAAAAAGGCAGGAAATGGGAGAGATTTTGTTCGAATAATGTGACTTAATTTTGGGAAAGCTTTTGGACTTAGATCATTGGATACTTTTTATTGTCAATGTTTGTATGCCTAAGGTTGCTATTAACTGAATAAAACATTATGAGGATATAGTTAATAGAATATATTTAAAAGGAGTCATAAAGGCTTCCTGTTTCCAGTCAGGTCTTGCTCTGGTTAAATATTCGGAGTTTTAAAGATATGTTCAAAAACTGTCGGAATATTATACTAATATACACTTAGCTTTTTATTAATTAATAAATATGGATACTTAAAATCAATCAAAGAGCAGACTGAATAAGTATACAGGAATGCTGGTACAGAATATTCCTTAGAACCTCTATCTTCCTATTTATTTAAAGTGATGTATGTAGCTACATTGTACGTACATTAGCCAAATAGAAAATACTCAGAGCCAATTATATATGTACTAGACAGTCCCCAGAGGTATTACCACACTTTTAACCCGACAGGAATATCATAAAAGTGTCATTTTTTCTATGATATGCTTTTAGAATGGTTCGCTAACAGGCAATTACGATTACATGCAGAGATCTCTAAAAATACTTGACTTTTGGCATCGGAACGTGTTATTCGCCAGCATAAATAAATAAGCGTTGGGAGCGCAGAAAAGTGTGCGAAATAAACAAAAATATACAACTTTGAGCGAATCCTTGGCAATGCGGACAGCAGTCTGCTCAGCCTCAGACAATGCGTTGTCATCTAACAATTGTTATTCAATGGTCACGTAGGTGACTGCTGCGGCATACATATACATGTGTTTTGGCAACCGTCAGGTTTTTCCATGCCCACATATAAGCAGTAAATATATATTTAGCTTAAGAGAGACTTTTGTAAATAATTCTGTTACATTTCGAGTGGATTTCGGATTCGGTTTTCCACAAAACAAAAACTACGAAGCTTTTTTTGAGTGAAAATGGGGCTTTGCCTCGGGATCCCGAGTGATCTCCTCCACCTGTGCTCCTCACACACACGGACACACTCTCGAATCCACACTATACTTAAAAATGATTTTTCGCTTATTTTTAGCAACCGAATTTCACGTTATTTCTGCCTTTTTTCCGCTTGCTCATAATCATGTTCATTTTCCACACGCATTTCACCTGGGGCCCCATATATACATATATACCCAGCGGATCTAGATGGGCTAACCGTCCTTATATATAGGAGGTTGGCTCCGCTCCGCATCTCTTGTAGATACTTAGCGCTGGCTGGCCATAACTTTATTTATTTTATGCATCTATATACACAATGTTGCCGCTTCTTGGGTGTGTAAGTGTGCGCCAGGCAGCCGTAGAATAATATTTAACATTCTGTGTGTTTGCCACATTTTGGAATGTGTAATAATTTAAAAATAACCTGGCGAATATGTAGCAAGCCATTCGCCGATAAATAAGTCAGCCCGAAATAGCACCAAGCCAGACAACGACACTACACCTTTGGTCAACAGTTCTGTTTAGAATTTGCAATTAATTTCATTTTGCTTATAATTCTCAAGTGGCAGGGCTTGCAGTTTTAGCTTATAATTCCCAAGTCTAAAGTTTCCCCTCTACACAGGCTAGAAAATACCCCGTTACTGCTTATAATTCTCAAATGGCAGGACTTGCAGTTTTAGTTTATAATTCCCAAGTCTAAACCTATACAGACGTTAGAGAATACCCCGTTACTGCTTATAATTCTCAAGTGGCAGTAGTTTATAATTCCCAAGTCTAAACCTATGCAGAGGTTAGAAAGTACCCCGTTACTGCTTATAATTCTCAAATGGCAGAGCTTGCAGTTTTAGTTTATAATTCCCAAGTTTAAACCTATACAGAGGTTAAAAAACACCCCGTTACTGCTTATAATTCCCAAGTGGCTGGCTTGTCAGGTGTATCTGTGTGTTTTCACATGCATTTTTCGGCCCATTGCCCATCATTTTACAGCTGCACTGAGGTCAGTGATGGGGACAGGATTGCCATAACCATTCCCATTCCCATTTCCAATCCCATGCTCCTACCTCCGCCTCACGACAGAAATCACTCAGCGCCCGCTCGCGGTGTCTTCTATTTCTTTCATGTTTCATGTGTGTGCTTCATGCTGCCATAGGAAATTGGGTCAAAATTGTTATGATCACAGATACACTCGCACACACTCGCACACACTGGCACACACTGGCACACACACTTGGCGCGGCTGCCCCGCTATGCAGTTATATATAGATCGACTTCAGCTTGTTCGAGGTGTGCTCCCGCTTTATAGAGTGCGCCTACTTGACAAGTGCTCCTCCTCCTGGGCTCGGCAGCCACTTTCTGCACTTTCGGGGATCCCAGGAGTGGAGTGGCTCAAGTGGGCGCCACTCGAGGAGGGCTCCAACTAGGTGGGTGGTGATGGGTAAATTCCCAGCCAGCCCCCGGTATAAATAGCCTGTTAATGCACTCAGAAAAACAAACAACAAAGCCCCTAATGTGTTGCAGTTCCCTGGAAAATCTGGCACTTTGCTTCCCGGCTGGCTTCAGTTTTCGCGAATTTTCCATTTTCCATTTAACGTTGACAACTTCCAATCATCCTGCTGATGATTCACAAGCCCTGCCCCCATAATGCCAATAGTCATTGTACAAATCTGGGATTTTGAATGTCTTTACGGCACCTATAGCACCCACAAGCATATAGCCATATAGCCATATAGTCGTAGCATCGACATCGGGCTGTGACGCGGCACACCGCGAATCTGACTCATACGGATGAAAAATACGGCAAACATGCACGGATATATTCGGAATAAGATATATGGCCTGGCTAGGTGCAAGGGAGCATGAAATATTTTATAAAATTCAGCGGCTATCGTGCTCGAAGAAGAACTAAGCCTACGGGCAATTATCTAAAAAATATGCAAGGAATTATTAGAGTATAAATACAGATATTTATTAGAAAAAACACCTCTATCAGAGAGCTTATACCATTAAATACAACTATATTTAACTAATAGATGTTTTAATACTTAAAGACACACCTTTCTGACAGATAGAAAAAAATTAAATCAGGAAGAACGCAATCTGTATATTTATACATTCTGTGTTTATAAATAGCAAGCAGAAACAACAACTATTACTAATACTTCTGCTAGATACACATTTCCTATTTCCCTTGCCTGTTGATCTTACCAATGAGACGAGCTGTTGACAGAATTATTCGCTTCGGCCGAGTTTCATTAACGTTTATATAGCTGACAAGTTTTTCTGGCAACTGCAAAAATTCCTCAGTTTTCCTTAAAAATAAAGGAAATCTTTTTATAGGCATATTTTTCTTTAAACAAATTTCTGTTTTTTGATAGCGTATTTAAAGTTCGTTTATTTCATCAACTAGAAACTCGTGTGTTTGTCTAAACGATTAATCATCAAAATTATTTGCAGCTCGTGATGCTAAATGCAATCGAAATTTAATTAATGCCGTCGGTAAAAAAAATTAATTCTGACAATTTAGATTAAAATTCTATGCTTGTGTGCGACTTGTCCTGAATATTTGTCGAGTTAAATATAAATGTTCTTAGCTGCAGTGCCATTCGAAATAGGTACTCTTAAATTCTTAAGATCAATAAAATGTTTTTTTTTTTTAAATATAGGTTGTTTTTGGTAGTATGACCTTATGATAGTTATAATTATAATATGATATATAAAGCAATTCTTATAAAAATATAAGATATCAGCATTAAGACATTTATTTAAATTGAATTAATTAATTCATTGAGCTTTTTTTATATTAGTTAGGTGTATTTATGTTTTAATAAATCTAATAATGTTTATATCAACTTTTATCATTAAATTATAATTAAATAAATACTTAAAAAACAACTTTATTTAATATTTTTAATTTAACCAATACTCGAACCATCAAAGACTTCACTCATAGATGGCGCTCTACAAATATTTGTGGTTCTACAAGATACTATGTAGGAACTAAAGTCTGAAACGTGTGTAATGTTTAATTATATGTAGGTACTGCTTAAAAATAATGATTTTTCGTCTGAATAAAAATTACAATATTCTTTATTTTAATAAGACATTCTTTAATTTTTATTCTGAGAGCTAACTAAATCAATAACATATTTATGAGCTATGATTATATTTTGTAGATATATTCCTTTGTTTATGCCAGGTGTCGCCTTAGTGAAGTGATATGTAAAAACTGTGTCAAAAAGCGCAATTCTTTAAAAATAATAAAACATTTAATATAATAAAAATATAATATAAATTAAGAATTGATTTAAGTTCCTTAAATATACTAAAATTCACTTGAAATTCCTTAAAGCTTAGTTTAGGATTATATAGTTCCTATTAAGACCGATCACTTTAAAGCTTTTTAAAGTATTATATACCTGAATATTAATCACAAAATAGTCTAAGCAAACAAATTAAAAATGTGTATTTTATATTTTCTTAAGCAACATCAAAGCTTCAACTTTAAGTCCCCTTTTAACAACAAAAACTTTAACAAAGCACAGTCACTGCAGGAAGAACTCGATCAGGTTGGTCAGCCGGCGCATGTTGACGTAGTTGACCAGGACGGCGTAGGCGTAGCAGGTGTAGATGTAGGCCCACCACTGGAAGTGGTACGGCTCCTTGGCCCCTCCTCCGCCTCCCCGAAGCCGACCGAAGCCCATGAATCCGTTGGACTGCAGGGCGTATGCGTGATGTCGCTCGGTGAGCAGCCGCCGGAATACCGCCCCGCTCAGGTAAACCACAGTCAGCAGGAGGATCAGGCGTCGCAGGTGCACCAGCAGCAGCGCCATATCAACAATAATAATACTCGGGAATCTGCAACGGATAGTGTAACACTTGGACTGCAAATAAATCACTCAGGTGGAGTATTTACCTGGTTTTCCCGATTTTCCGACTTAATTTCGCATTTACGCGACTTCCTTGCCTTTCGTCTTGTCGTTTTGTTTTCGTCGCATTTTTCGCTTGCCTCTGTGGTGGATTTATATATATGGATATAAAACCTATATTCCGACTGGCAACACTTGCCAAAACTTTTCAAAACTATTTTCGGAAAAGTGTTTTGCAAAAGCTCTGCTCTTTTGGCGGCTAAAATACAAGACATTTGAAATGTTTAGTTTAAAACTCCCCTCTTAAATAGTTTTGTTTATATTTTGTAATAAATTCTAAGCAAGTCCAATGAAAATTGTCAGTGCTTGGCAAATCGAATTAAAATCCACTTCAAAAGGTGGAAGAAACGCCTCTTCAGATAGCTATCAGCACTGCTGGCATAAGCTACCGCTAAGTACGCCCATAAAAAAATATCTACGAAAATCAACAAGCCGCATCCGATTAAGATCGATCAGGTCAGGGGCGGAGTTCGAGGGGTACTAATTAATATTACATTTTTGCACTATTTAAATCAACATTCGAGATCTGAAAGGGTGAACTGAATATTTAATATTTATTTTATAAGCATAATTCAATTCTAGGAGTTCGAGGGGCACTAATTAAAATTAATAGAATTATATGTTATTAATTTAAATCAACATTCAAGTTTTGGCAGGGTGAATTAAATATTAAATATTTATTTTATGAGCACAATTCAATCCTAGGCTATGTCCCCTTTAGCCCTGCCACTGCGCCCGGCGTATACGCAATGCGTATACGTAATATTCCCATGAAAGAAACGCGGCGAAATACTTGAGACCCAGACACACACTTCTAACAACAGCTCCATGCAATGCAACCTTGAAACGGCGATCAAATCCGCAGTCCATCGGGGATCTGGGGAAGGGAGCCACCGAAACAACATCAACAGATCCGCATTTTTGTCGGAGAAAAGCAAACACAGAAGCGCTTGAAGAAGATTGCAACACGCAGTGAGGTTGGTTAAGAACAACAGCCACGGCAGCGGCAAAATACAATATTTAAATTAAATATTAGCACACCGAAGCGGGGCAGAAACGGCGTCTGGAAAATGAGGAAAACCCGAGACGAATACGAATGTGTGGCAATGGTCGAGCGGAAAATGCGAAGTAAATAAAGAAAGATGAACGAAAAGAAACATAAATAAAAAACTATTAACTGCAATATTTTCGGCTTATTGTTTTCAGCTGTGACAGGGACATCGAAGTCTTTAAAGATAATAAGCTGAAATACTTTGCATGTTTTCTTGAGAAATCCCAAAATGTGTGGTGTAATTGCTGTTTTAACGAATAGTTAATATATATGTAATTATATATACTTATATTATAAGTAAATTATAGTTTTAATGACTAATAATTATAGTTGGTTTTATTGTTTAAACTAAAATACAATTAATTGTATCTTTCATCTTGGGACTCTCAATAAAGACCATTAAAAAACCATTTTCCTTGGCTTTTATTGTGTTTTATGTGCTGGCAAACAAATCGCATCTGGCCAAAGTGCCGCCCCCTTTAAAGACCCCCAAGTTCCCCCTCTTCAACATCCCGATCCCGGAACATCGCACTCGATTCGTTTTATTAGCCAGCCTTTCTGCGGCGTCTCATTGCGTAATATGTCGCCGGAGGCACGCCCCCCAAAGCCGCAGTCGCACTCGTAAATTACAAATTTGAAAATCGCAGGAGAAATGATTGAAAGGCCCAGAGATCGGTGGCCAGATGGAGCTCCGCATCCCATGGGAGCCGCTGGGCAGGCACTGATAAAAATGGATTTTATTCATATAAATATTATCTTTAAAATACCTAAAAAATATATTTAAGAGATAAAAAGATGCAGGAAACCTATAAGTATTAGAGTAAGGATTTCTTGAGCTGTTGCCAAGTCCTAGCTATCTTTTTTTGCAGTGCAGATGGTCGGGACTTGGGGGATTGAGGACGTCATGGCCTGGGCAGCATGATTGACCGACTGCGCGGTGCACCTCGCCGCTGCTCCCGGGGATTGCCGCTCTGACTTTTATGGCTGTCGGTGTATTTCTTTTTATTGCCTGAACCAAAATCCGTTTCTAGTATTCCCCCCGCCGCCGTCGCCGTTCCCCTTGATTTGTTTGCATTCAGTTTTCAGTTTTCGGTTTTCAGTTTTCAGTTTTTCGGCTTTTGGTTTTAAGTTTTTTTCTGGGTTGCGTTGGCGTTGCCGCCGGCAGCACGCACTGGGAAAATATTTGTGGAAAGCATGCGAAATGCACGCCTGTTGTGGATCTTTTATATTTTTTAATGCAGCGCTGAAAGCTATTTGTATCTGTCGGTCAGATTGGGTTAAGACACCGCCCCCAGATACTCCCCCACTCGCACTCGGCTGCACTCCCTCCTCCTGCGTGTCTTTCGTCAAAGTGTCGGGCCACTTTGGCCCGGGGGCTATTAGCCCATTGATGCCGCAAGCGATGCCTCTGCCTGCCTCCGGTTTTTGGTAATTTAGCATCTTTGTCGCCCGCTCTGATTTATGGGTTAAGGCATTCTATTTCACCCGGATGGCTTTTGGCATTTTGCGCATATTTAGTTTAAATGTTTTCACTAAAGCCCGGCGAGCGAACGAATGCCAGTTTTATTTCATGTTCGGACGTCATCTTTTTAGCCGCACGTTTCCGGTGACTGCCGCCGCCGGCAGCAGGCAGCAGGCAGAGGCAGTGGCAGCAGTGGCAACTGCAAAAGTGGCACACAGATTTTATTTATAAAACGAGACCAGAACAAATATCAGCATATAGTGTCGTTGTTTTCCTTATGATATCTGTGATAGTTTCCTCTGCATTTCCATTCGCAAGATACACGAACTGAACCGAATAATGCCCGGGGCCAGAGGCTAAGTTTGCTATTAAGGGGGAATTTATAGTAAAGTAAATGGTAGATTTCTAATAAATATACTGACCTGTAATGAATGAAAATATAAGCTAGAAAATCCCACTTATCGAGAGCTGTGAGTCTTGTAATTTTCACTTTTTTCCTCTCCTCGACGAAGCATAATCTTGGGAGACACCTCGTCAGGTTGAAGACCCCGGTTGGCCTCCCTTTCGGTGTCTTTCATTCACAGAAACATGACAGACCGCATCTGTATCTGTAGGTGACAATTATCGTTTGCATCGAGCATATGTATACTCTGGATACCTCTTCCTCTGCCCGACCCACTCATCCATTAGTCACCGCAGAAGTCGAGGAATATTTAAATTAAATTATTCGACTATTAATAGAGGGCAGAATATCTTCGGCGGAATGAAGCAGCCCAAATAGATGCGAAATACTTTCGAGTTGCATTTTATGAGCATTGCAAGAATTTTTACGCATTTCCTTACCACTGCGGCGGTAGTTGAAATCAAGAAGCTGGCACATATAGCCGGTTGGCCGATTTCTGTCAAAAGATATATACTCGAACGCGGAGCAGATATATTCGGGATACATGGCAAATAATCATTCGATGACGGCACGAAGCAATGAATGCTCTTTGTTATGATTATTAGTTCCCCCTTGGAACTTGGCCAATGCTGCAAGTTTAGTATTTAATTATGGCTAACATTATTTTAGGTAACTTTGTAGTCTGACTTAACATGAATTATTGAAAATGTCCGCAGGATATTCCCGTAATTTTATAGATTTTATAGTCCGTTGACTATACAGTGTCTACTCAAGGGATTATTTGGTTAGATTTAAATGTGCATTTAATATAAAACACTTTAATGGATAAATTTATTGTATTACAAGCTTACAAGTTATAGCTTCTAAATATGATATTTGTATCTTTTTTTTGTCCGTTTAAGAGAGAACCTCATATTAAGCTGTCCGTCTAAGACAGAACCCCATATTAAGCTGTCCGCTCAAGACAGCTTTCACTGATTATGTATTTAAGTTATTACTTTGTCTAGCGAAATATCTTTGTTTTTAGAAGTGAAAAGTTAATTAATACTTGGAAAATACTCATGGAAATATTTCCATTACTTATACTTAACTTAATTTTCGATTATTACCGCTTAAATATTCTGTAACTGAGCTTGCTCTTGATTATAGTTTCGGAAGTACCCAGGAATATTCTTTACCCTCTCCTAGGGTATCCTAAAAAGAACTTTTATTTATTTCTCTATTGCAATTTACAAACGCAGCGATCAGCGATCTTCGGCGGCGGCTGCGGAGAGCCGGCAGAATCTCGGAGAGCTTCTTCCACCGATTCTCCCGCCTGCCGAAAATACACGCACGCCCGAGGCGAGCGAGAGAAGCGGCGGCTTCTCAGCGCTTTTCAGCTTTTCACGCAATTCGCTGCGAGGGAAAATCTCAGCACGAAAATATTTTCACAGCGGCCAGACAGTTTTCCTTTGACAACGCGCCGAGTCGCACACGCTTTTCCGATGCAATTCTGAGCCGAAAACGGAAAGGAAAGCGAAGGAAAAACTGAGAGGAGAGGGAAAATCGCTTTCGCATGCGACAAATTCGGTCGGTTCGTGGTGTGTGTGAGTGTAAATGTTGCTAAATTTATAAATAACAGCACAAGTTGTGCCTGAGCTCCTGCTCCCAAAGAAAATCGGAATAAAAGCAAAAGTGATGCGCTCGCCGTGAGGAAAATGGAGATGGAAAATAAGGAAAATATCAACGCATAAATAAAGCGAAGCGATCGCGATCCGCGTACGATTCTGTCGCATTTGCCGGCTGCATTCCCAAATAGATCGGCCAGCTATAGGTCTATATAGTGTCTCCTCTGGTGGCTCTGTTGTATCCGAAGGTGCTCAGGTCCCTATCCCCGACCTGGCGGTGCGTGCCGGTGGATTATGTAAAGTGGCACACGGGCGAACCCAATCGCAGAATATCTCGGGAATCTAGAATCTAGAATCGAAATCAAGTGAAAATACAGGCCAGAATAGGGAGAGATCGCTAGAAATTTGTCGCACGCGCGCGATCTCAGTAAGTGCATCTAATTTATTTTGCATCTATTGCAATTGAGAGCTGTTCGGCGAATGCATCCGCCAGATACGTTTTCGTGAGTGTCGTCAGCGGTTCGAGTTGCGCGAGTGTCCGCCGGATTGGATTACCAGCTACAGCAAATAAATAAATAAATAAATACATAAATTGTAAACATTTTTCGAGAAGGCCATATATCTTAATTTTGATAGGGCCCATCGAGGATCCCTTGCCAAAAGCAACGCAATGTCGTCCTACCGCAGTTATGTAAGTACTAGTTAATGCCAACTATCCGTATCGGTATCTGCATTCGAGCATTCGTATCTTCTCTTTGCCATCAAGTGGTTGTGTGTATCTTGGCGTTCTCTTTGCAATTTTTGTTTATTTCTAATTTGTTGCCCTCTTGCCTCATCCTCTCGGCTATTTGGCAGATACAAGATACACGTACGTACATACATATTCGCAGATATAAAATGTATCCAAGAGTTTGCTCGGGGCGAGCTCCAGTTCCATTGATAAACAATTCAGCCACAATTCGCTCATTGTCTGGCATTTCGGCCTAATTTCGATTTCCTCTCCATGGAAAAGCTCAAATTATGGCCGAGGTGTGGCCGATAAATGATTGAATCAATGGCTGATTGATGGCTTTGAATGAGCGAATGCCAAGCAAATGCTTAAATAAATGCCTTTATTTTGGTCGAGCGGATTAAATGACAAATTTTAAACGGACTTTGTTTAATTTATGCGAGTGTTTGCGCTTTTAGAGACCGAAATTGCTTAAAATAAAATTGTTTAAAGTGGTGTCGGTACAAATAATACACATTCCAATGTATATTATCAGTTTATAATAATGTGTTATTTAATACATTTATAAGGAGCATGGTATTACTTAATTTAGGTTAAGAAAGTGATGATATCTTGGAGCTTATTCATATAATAGGGCTTCTATTGAAAGACCAATTATTAAAGGATTATCTGCAATATTAACACATTAGCCTATACTTAATATTCCAGTCTATAATCCCTCTACAACCCAAATCACCTTGGCTGTAATCCCCTTCATGTTCAACTCATTATATCCTTTTGTTCCCAGGCACCAGGTTTATGGCTTTAGGCCGACTTCTGACACGTTCGGGCATAAATCAATTAAATATTTCCCGGGTCTCAGAATCTAATAAACTGATCAATTTATGGCCCCCAAACAACAAGTTTCCACTCTATCCCAGAGCGCGCCGAGTCACTTCCCCAATTATATTTAGAATGATTCTAAAAATGTTCGGCGGAGTTTGGAGTAAATCGAAATGATTTCTGTTTCTGTTTCGAGTTGACGCCGTCTTCTGGCGGAGTTGGTACTTTGTTCGATAAGTTTTTATGGCCAGAAGGAAGTTGTAAATATTTATGACACGCATAAAGCTGAAAGTTCCTCCGTGGGAGCCGCGGAGCACGCACCACCTAATTAATTAACAAAGTGTGAAAATTCATGCAATTTGTTCTTCGAGGGGAGAAGGCTATGGGAAGGGGAAACAATGGAATGGAGAGGGAATAATATACTTTCTCTTGAAGTAAAATATATTATTTATATTTATATTATAATTCCCCAGCTAGTGTTAGGTTTAATTTCGCATCTAGTTATTTTTGAAGTAATTGCCAAAATTGTTTTCATTTCGGGAACTGGAAAACGGTGCCAGACGCTTGTCAAGTGACTTCGAGATCGGTGTTTAATAATTCCAGTTGCCATTCCCAGACCAAGACCAGCACCACCAGCTCTTAACTTGCACTGAAAAAAATTCTAGAAAATCAGAAAATGCCGCGCCGTCGTCGTCCACGCCGCAAGATTAATCCCTCCTTAGCGCTGAGGAAAAAGAACCAGGAGGGCGCCGGTCACAGCAGTCGCCCCAAGGCGGAACCGCCACTCCCGCCACTCCCGCCGACCTTGCCGGAACCGCCCAAGTCGGAGCCAGCCAGCGAGGAGCCTTCCAGCGAGGAGTCGCCAGAGGTGGCCTCCACTTCCAGTGGTGACGCCGGCAATGAGGCGGAATACAAGCTCTTCCCGGAGGTCTTCGAGAGACCGCCTCTGGGCCAGCTGCCCACGTTCGCCGACGTGTTTGGCCAGCCCTCGTACGAGTCTGGTTATCAGCCCAAGGATGCGCCCTCCACGTCCTCGTCCTCCTCCTCGACGTCCGCCTCCACTTCGCAGCAGGTCTGCACCTGCTCTGGAATCCAGCAGGCCTGCAGCTGCTCTGGAATCCAGAGCACGGCCGACGGCCACTTCACCCACATTCCCGCCACAATGCTGAACGACAGCTTCGGGATGACCGGGCTGCTGGCCGCCATTCGGAGCACGGTCACGGATCCGGGCGCCACCCAGCTGGTCTTTGGCGAGGACCTCACCACCTACGGCCTGGACCTGGCCGCCCAGGGCGACATCTACGTGCACTTTAATGGACCCTTCACCAGTGACCCGCCGGAACGCAGCTCCATGGACTGCGCCCTCGAGCTGGGGATGCGGGCCATGCGGGAGGCGATGGACAGGTATCCGCCCCTGCCGCCCTTCTGGGATCCCTTCGTCCCGGAGACCCGCAACCTGGGCCTGGTGGGCGGCGATGGCAAGAAACTAGATCCGGAACTCAACCAGAAACCCAAAATGGCTTCCAAATCGGAGTCCAAGACGGAAGCCATGAAGGAACCCAAAGAGGATCCGCCCCCTCCGCCGCCGGAACGTGGTCGGGTCCCAGAACGGAATCAGTATCGGAAGCGGGACCGTTCCCAGAAGAAAAAGAAGTCCAAGCAGCGATAGGACCACGGCACGGCAACTGGAGAGCTCTCTTGATAAACTTGATAAAATACTGTGATCTTTGTGAATAGCTAGCCCTTTTATATAACAAAATGTTTAGGTCAATATACAAGAGTACCAAGGAGTTGTTATTTGGGGAAGGTTCATGAATTGCTGAATAACTTAATAGAAACTCAATCGATATTGACTATAAATATATTAGCTTCAATATGATTGGAAATTCCCTTTCTTATAATTAATTAGAATTAAAGAAAGTTTAATAACTTTGTTAACTTAGTGTAGTCTGGAGCAGTATAGTGTCATACTACCTAATGGTGTTGTTAAATATAATTCTAAATATATAATAAATAATACAACAGCACCACTACAATGTTGCTTTTATTTTTTTAATACAATTGATCTTAACTGAACTTCATATTTACCGGAAATTAGGGACTACGGATTATTATTTGAGTATGGATTACATTTTGATTGCATTTTTGTACCATTTATTTATAAGAACATATATTTATTTTAATTATATATTTTTGATTAACGATTTATATAAATGTTAGACTCCTATTATTCAACAGAAAAGGGTTTTAATTATGGTGTTATGACACTATAAAGTTGCTTCAATTCATTGAAAGATTCAAGTTATTTATTTTTGTATAAGAATATATATTTATATATACACAGAAATAATTATTGTGGGTTGAATTAACCATTTTCTTAATTGTTGATATGTTGTCATATGTATATTTGTTTTTTGATTTTGTATATATTTGACTGAGTTTCAGTAATTCCTAAGTAAAGTAAATGTTTTATTCGGGGATTGTCAGTTGAAGTAAAAGATACCTTAAGTTTATTCTTCTGTGAGTTTTCTCTCAAAATTAACATAAGATTCAACCCACAATAATTTTTGCTGAGTAGCTTATTTAGCTATAAAAGTTTATATAAATGTTAAAGTGATTTTAAACATCAACATGTTCTTACTATATATAATACTTAAAAGTTCTAATATGTTGCATATGATCATTAGGTTTTAAATGCATTGTATCTCTCAGTTAAAAGTTGGCTTCGCTTTACACATTTTACATTTTAGTTTCGTGAAACGCATTTTTCGACACTTTCGACAGAGCAAACTAGAAAGGCATTTAAAAATAAATCATTTGTCTGGCACGCGAATAATCAGTCGCCAGTTTAAATCATGTGAGGTCACAGTCTATATACTCCCCGAGTGGATGGCTTTCCTGGCTGCGATTTATGGACCCCGGCGACTGACAGACAGGCGCATTACAGTGCATCCTGTGGCTGCTACTCCGATCTGGGATCTCTAATTGAGACCGCATAATAATGCTGTCAGGAGAAGTACTCCTCGAACGAAGTACACATGGCAAACCCATTGCCATTCCAGAGAAGATCCATCCGCAGACATCCCCGCCGGCTGAGTGTCTCCGTTTGCTTGTTTTGCACATTGCTGGGCTATTTGTGTGTTTGGCATTCCATTTCACTGGGCGAAAACAATTAGCCGCGACTGTCCGTCCGTCTGTCTGTCTTCCTCACTGCCTCTCGCTCTAGCTCTCCCATTGGGCGGGCGCTGGAGAATGTAATAAAAATAATATTATTTTTTATCCCCATGATGGTTGTCATTAGCGGGGATTGGCGCCACTTGGGCCTAGGAACTCGGAGAGCATTCCTCTATAATCAAGGGAGTCAATAGTTATTAAAAATCTATCTTATAGATAGGTTATTGCTTATAAACTTGGCTTAATAATTATGAGGATTTATTGTACCCACAAATCACTTCACATATCCATTTCTATAATACTTTTGTTGAAATACACAATTATCCCCAAACAGATCAGCATTTCATCTGCTCATTAAGACTATTGGCAATAATTGGCCAAAACGAGTGTGGTTGCCAAAAATCTGTAAATCGGCGACGGGAATTTTGCAATTTTAAATGGTTGTCCGATCCTCAGAGATATATACATGGGATTCTCTGAGCAAAAGGGCAAAGTGGTGATCGGTGATCGGTGGCACCCGCAATCTGGGCAAGAACTCAACCTGTCTCGGCGGACGAGGCCAATCTCATGCCTAATGTCTAATGCAGAAGGCAGATGTTGAAATAATCGAAATGAATCTGTTTACACGTTCAAATTAATTGAAAAACGCGTGCTACAGCGCCATTTAATTGAAAATGAAATAGACGCAGCAGCAGCAGCCGCAGCAGCAGCAGCAACAGCAGCAGTAGCAACAGCAGCAGTAGCAGCAGCAGAGTCCCAATCCCAATCCCAATCCAAGACAGAGGGAGAATGCAATGGGCGAGTTCAAAGAGGCGGCGCAGCCCAAAACAAATATAGTCCAACGCCGATATCGGGGCTCTCGGGCGGGGGATATATGGGGTCTTGAGATTCTTTGGCATCCGCCGCTGGTGTTGATGTTGCTGATGTGCCTGATGTGGCTGCTGGCGATGTTGAGGCGATGTTGCTCCTCCGCTGACGATGATGAAATGCGTGCGAATAATTGTCGAGTGCACGGCCCATTGAGGAAATTCCCCTGGAAAACGGAGGAGGTGCCGAGGTCTGGCGAGGACTGGGAGGAGTGCAGTGTGCTCCACATTGCCTTGTTTTTCTTATGGCTTCCTCCGGAGTCAATTGCTTTCGGACTCTTAGGGCGCCAATCAATCAGAGCCATGTGATGGCCCATCAGTTTCAATTTCTTTTGAATGAGTGCAGGCACAGCTCGAGGAAAATCACTCACTCATTATTTTCGATTGAGCTTCACTGGGAGAATGAGTATTATTCGTGAGATAAATTTAGAACTTTAATTTTATCTATATAAGTCTCTAAACTTGAGAGAGATTAATTTACTTTTACTTCTTTTTCAGACTCCCTGGAAAACCAGCTTGGGCAGCTCCTATAAGCCAGGAAGTTCTTCGGTGAGTACACTCCTATATATTCCAATTACCTGTTTAATATACCTCCCTTTTACCTTAGTACGGCTCAAGCGGAGACTCCACATCGCGCTACACATCACTGGCCACGCCCAGCGCCTACAGACCCTCCTTTTCCGGGGGAACCTACCGCCTAAAAAGGGATCCGCCACCAAGCACTGCCAGCACCACTCCGGTAACCAGTTATGTGAGCCGCTATGCCAAGACGGAGGCCAAGGAAACAGCTCCCAGTGAGCGAACCAGCCCGGTCAAGAGGTACACGGGTGCCAGCACCAGCTCCCTGGGCAAGTACGGACGCTCCCGGGACCCCAGTCCGGTGGCCTTGGAGCACACGAATCGGAACAAGTCCCGGGACCCGAGTCCCGCCTTAGACAGTGCCAGAAGCAAACTGGGGGCCACATACCGCGGCGGCACTAATGCCACGCCCTCCAGTTCGTCCTCATCCGGCTCCAGGAATGGGTACAGCAGTCGCTATGGTGGCACGGCCTCCAGGATCTCTGGAAATGGCAGTGCCATCTCCTACCTGACCACCAGCGACTTCCATGCGAGAACCGCCAGCAGGGCCAAGGCCAGTCGGGAGAGGGAGCGGGAGAAGGAGCTGGAGATCGAGGAGAGGCCCAGTGAGGTCACCCAAAGCAAAGAAAAGTCCCCCGAGAAACCGCTGCCGGAACAGGCAGCTTCCCAGGACAATGCTGAAACCCCTGAAACCTTCGTCACCATATCGGTGGTCACGAGAGCCACTTCACCCACTCTGCCGGGCAGCACCACAGTGCAGCGCACCCGCCGCATTGATCCAGCCAAAACCATCGAGAAGACCATCCAACGATCCACGAAAAGGCGTCCCACCATCGACCAGGAGATGCAGTCGGATCGCCTGGACGACTCCACGCGATACCTTCGCTACAGTGCCGGCGGCAGTAGCCTGAGCTCTGCCTACAGTCCCCATCGGGATCGGATCAGCAGTCTGCGGTACAGCGCCAGTCCGCACAGCTCCGGTTCGGGAAAGTCCAGTCCCTTGAGTGAGGGGAAGCTCCAGACCCAGCCCATCCCAGAGGCAGTGTCTCCGGCCAGAACCAATGGCTCTGTGAGCTCGGCAAAGTCCTCTGAAGCCCTGTCTCCTCCAAGAACCAATGGCTCAGCAAAGTCCTCGGAAGTCTTATCTCCTCCGAGAAGCAATGGCTCGTCGAAGTCCCCGGAAGCGGTGTCTCCATCTAGGACCAATGGCTCTGTGAGCTCAGCGAGATCAACGGAGGCCTTATCCCCGCCCAGAAGTAATGGCTGCTCTCCCAAATCCTTGGAGGCAATTTCTCCACCCAGATCCAATGGCTCCTCGAAGTCCGCAAAGTCCAAGCTGTCGCCACCGAAAGCCGGGCGCCTGAACTCCCGCCAGTCTTCGGTGGAGAATCTGGTGAACAAGCCACCGGCTGCTCCCAGCAAGGCGGACTCGCCCACCAAGACCTGCAGCTCCAGTTCGGGCAGTTCCGCCGTCAAGTGGCCCAACAAGGACTTCCGGAAGTCGTCCCTGAACGTGGGTCCCACGGACAGGCCCCGAAAGTCGCGGACTCCCAGTAGTGGAGGCGAGTCCGAGGACCTGCCCAATGGCACCAGCCTTGAGCGCTCACCCAGTGCTGGATCTGAGGGAAGTCTGGCCTCCGGAGGATCCTCCAAGAAATCCGGCAAGCTGAGCAATGGCAAGGCTTCGGGAGGAGGTACTAGGCCAAAGGGCCACAAGTCCTGCAGCGAGTCCACCACCACGGGCAACTCATCCTCGGCCACCGCCTCCGCCTCGGACAGCGATCAGCGGGTGAAGAGTGTGAAGAAGCAGGCCAAGAAGAAGACCGCCGCCGGCAAGGTCGCTGCCGCCCACAAGTCCATGGGAACCACCAGCGCTGAGTCACCGCCGCCCGTCGCGGCTGAGGAGGTGCCAGCGACACAGACGCGACTGAAGAAGCTCTCGGCGGTGTCGAATTTTTTCGCCAGCCGTCAGCAAGACGCAAATAACGAACCGATCTTCCTCGAAAGCTCCGAGAGCTCGGGCGAACCGGAGGCTCTTTCGCTGCCGGCCATCTCGGCCATCTCGGGATTCTCGAAGATCTCGAAGATGTCGGCGATCAGTCTGACCACAGATCTGCGAACGAACGAACCGCGAACGACGCCATCGAGCGAAGCAAACCCCACCTCACCCACAACGAACTCACTGAGCTCGAGCACCCGCTGTCCCAGAGAAACCACAACGGGCACAGGATCGGGAACCAGATTACCCACGAGCACGGCTAGTACCAGGGACACCCAGGACACGAGTCTGACGACCACGGCCAGCTTGACCACTTCGGAGCAGGACGAGCCCAGTTGGTGGCAGGACACCAGCCTGCAGATAAACACAGCCTCTGCCTTGGACCACAACAACAGGACGGAGATGCCCCCCTACAGGCTGAGACACATCGATTCTGGCGAGGAGCAGGCCTGGTGGCAGGATCGCCAAAAGAACGGGGATGACGACGACGACACGCTGGCCGAGGAGACCCTGAACACCCTGGACGATGATGCCCAGGAGGTGAGCAAGGGCACCTGGTGGAGCCAGGAGGAGCAGGACTCCAGCAGTCAGGTAAAAGCCATGCCCCGTAGCAGGCTCTCGCCGGAAAAGGATTCCTGGTGGCTGCAAGAGGAGGAGGGTCACAAGTCCCCCAGGGAGAATGGAGATCTGAACAACAACAACAGCGAACCCCATGTGGAGGTGACCCTGAAGCTGCCTTCGAGTGCCAGCCGGAGCTCCAAGAGCGGAGCCGCCTCCAAGAGTGGCAATGGCAGTTCAAAGACTGGCGGCTCCAATCCCTGGTGGCTGTCCGGTCCTGCCAAGAAACTATTCAACGTACAACGCGTGGAGTCCGGCGAGAGAGCCTGGTGGCAGGAGCAGCCGGAGGAGCAGGCCCAGGAAGAAAAGGAGAACGAGCCGCCGCCGGTGAAGCCACCAACGCCACCGCCGCGCATCATCAAGCACTGGGAGTCCGGGGAACGAGCCTGGTGGCTTCAAGACGAGCCCGAACCCAGCAAGCTCCCGGCTCCGGCCAGCAGTGATGACGAGGAGCATCCCTCTCGGGATGAGGTGGACCTGAGGCAGGGACCCGGCCATCCGGTGGCGGATGCCCCACACGAGCTGAGCAGCTCCTTCGACTTCAACGCCTACTCGGAGCGCCCGGTGCCGCTGGGTCAGTGCGCCAGCCCCGTGCGCTGCCCCTCGCCCTACGACAACATTCCAAGGTCGAAGGTGCAGGAGTCCACACTGCCACCACCCACCCACTCTCACTCCCACTCGCACTCCCTCACCCCACCGCACACACTCACCCCCCTGCAGCCACGCTTCTCCCCGCAAACCCGACGAGCCGGCGAAAAGCTCTTCATCTCTCGTCACCAGAACATCGATGAGCTCCTGGGCGGCGCCTGTCGCCCCCTCAGTCCCCTCTTCTACAGCAACGCCAGTCCGGCGGAGAGCGAGCTCACCCCCCTGGCCAGCAAGAACATGTTCCTCCTGGAGGAGGTCACACCTGACCAGGTGCGAATCCACGACAGCACCGCCCAGCTGCCGGTCATCCAGCGAATGCAACGGTGAGTTCTTGGGGAAATGGGTAATACTAACACTAGCTAGAGTCAGTATTCTTTTTAAAATAACTTAGATTTTTCGAAGTTAAATTAATTAAATAGTTTAGGCCTAAACCTTTTAATAGTAAATATCTTAATAAGATTCTGTTAAATATTTACTGGGTCTTCTTAGAAAATATCTGCCTCTTCCACTTTCATACAAAAGCCCCAAAGATAACACAAAAATTGCTATCTTTAGACTGAATAATATGTAAAACTTGAGTCACTTTTATAATTAAATAATTACCCTTTAAATAGGCAGCGGGAAATAGGTTTTTTAGTAAATAGGAAACGACAATATTAGGTCTTCTTTTTGTTTTTATATGGCTGCCAATTTACAAGGTTAAAAGTACATAGATTCCTGAATTCCTCAGGTGAGATTCCGCCCACCTAAATCTGCAGAGCATAGGGAAAACAGAAGAGATAATTCAGATAATTCAGATCGAGAAAATAATGCTTAGTGGTGAGCTTTCGGAGAGAGCTTTCCTCGTTTGTTGTGTGGTGAATTTGCTCAACATGTGGTTGCTTATGTCTCCCTCTCTCTCTCTGTATTTTGATCTTGCAGCGACGTCGAGTGGTTGGAGAATGGCAGCAGCTTTTACGAGCCACCCAAGCAACAACAACAACAACAGTCCCCCCACCAGCAGCGCCGGGTAAGTGTCCACCCCCATAAGGCATCCCCCACCCCCCGGATTCCCCCATTCTCAGGCAGATTGCAAGCGTTTTGGCAGCCTGCCCGTCTTGTTACGATATCGACTGCCGCCCACACTTTGGTTTATTTATACAGATACCCCTTGATTTCGGGGAGTATATAGAGTATTAGTTTTTACCACTGGGAAATTCTTTATTTAGGATATTATCTAGGATATTATTAATGGCTTACTGAAAATTAAATTAAATTTAAAGGGGTTCTCTATAATTTATTTTTAAAGTTATCAGAAAGATATAGCATTAAGAACACACCTTGCTCAGGCTTGCAACTTTGTCTGAAATACTAGATTTAATTGACTTAATTTTAAAGTAAGTTCTTGATTTCTGGATATTGGAAGTATATATTAAAGAACATTCAGCTGGAACATTTAACTGCGATTAAGGAATTTATAAATTCTTATAATTCTTCTTTAACTCAACCTAATTTTCGCCTTATTATATTTCTCAACCGTCACTGAAAATAATTCTTATGTTTCCCTTGGACCAACTTTCGCTGAAAACTGCGTTTGCTGCGAAGGTATATAAGTCGCGAAGATTTAACTTCCCTACACTTATCGGCAGATATATCGATATAGCTATAGACCCACACCTCGAACCTTTCACTTATCGCAGAACTTTTGACACTCGCCGCCCCGTATCGCTTACCTGCCGCAGCTGGGCGTTCAATTTCAATTTAAATACCCGGAACGACAAAGGGCAGGCCAGGGCGAGCCAAGGTG
Organism: Drosophila pectinifera; assembly: GCA_008042775.1. Lineage (NCBI taxonomy): Eukaryota > Metazoa > Arthropoda > Insecta > Diptera > Drosophilidae > Drosophila > Drosophila pectinifera. Next base: position 50,202 of record VNKC01001991.1, read on the forward strand.
CGCGCACCCACACCCATTTGTGGCTCGGTGGTGCAGCGGTGGTGCAGTTATCACCTCCGGCATCGCCGCCAGATTCGGTCTTGAGTGACAGCCCTCAAGTGGCTGCGGCAGATTGAGGGGTCTGTGAGTCAGCCGCGGTTCGCAGGCCGCAGGTCTCTGTGGCTCTGAAAATAAGAAAAATCACAAACAATAGGAACGTTTCGCCGGGTGATATACGACTTGTCGATGACCTCTAAATGGATGTAAATAAAAGAGGAAAAATTAAGGTGCAAAGAACTTTATTTACAACATTTTAATGTGTCACTGACAACTCAAGGAGTTGTATGTATCATTACAAAATGTTTACAACTATGATAGTATATATTATATACCATAATTTTACTTTTAAAGTTGACTTATAAGTCATTTCTAGTTCCTCTTAGCTTAAATATTAGCTTTAAATATTATTAAAAGTAAAAAATACTATATAGGCAATATTAAGTCAAATTATAATATTTGGAGCACACTTTTAGGCATATTTTAAATGATTTAAAAACCCTATTAGCTTTAAAATAGCTTTTAAATAGTAAAAAAAAATACCATAAATACAATATTAATTCATATTACAATATTTAGAGCACACTTTTAGGCACATTTTAAATGATTTGATACCCCTATATAACTATCTTTGCTCTTAAGCAAATACCATCTGTAGAAATTTAATAGATTTAAGTTCTGTAGATTTAAATAGAGAAGAGCTTCCTATGATTTATGTACTCCAAGTCCTATATACCCATTCAACCTTTACACCAATGGGTATAAATGCAAATACAACAAAGTGCAGCGATGTCAGAACAAAACGCGGACGGCAGGCACACACAGAGAACGAAAACATGAGCACACAAATTTTATCTTAATTACATTCAGTCGCGGGATTGGGACTTCCTTGCCGGGATTTGGCTCTGGATGCCGGATCCAGAGCCGCGCTCCAGTTTGATGGCCAACAAAAGCCGCACACACATTAACACCAACGAGGGCAAGGGAACAGCGAGAACAGCTCTTGGCTAAATGGGTCATAATGCAATTAACACGGCCGTAAAGCCAAATCCAGGGGGAAAGAAGCTCTAACTGTAAAAATATATATTCGGAGGAGGGGTCAACGAGGAGTACAAATACCGCTTGCAAATATTTGTTTACTCATTTCGCTTCTTACATACGAAATACCCTCCAATTGTTGACTTTGTTCCGCCAAATGTGGCCATAAAAGCAAAAGTCGCCGAGCATTAAAAATCGAAAGTCCATTCAACCCGCCATAAAAAACCTATCAAGACGGAGATTCCCTAGAAAAGCTCTGTGTTGTCACCTCTGAACCCAAGTGATTCGCTGCCCCAAAATAGCATCTGGCATTGATGCGTGAAAAACAAAGCGAGCTGAAATTACCCAAATTACATTATAAGAGACATTTAGTTTTCATTTATCGTCGCTCGCACAAAAAATAAACACAATTTTAATGGCAACAAGCAAAAAATAAAGTTGCGACGATCTTCTGATGACTCAGGCTCAAGTATTCCCCGTTCCTCCCTCTCCCGATGCTGTCTTGTTTTTTCAAGGCAATTGCTGTGCTTCTTTTTTTTTGGTTCGTCGAAGACAACTATATTATCAGCTCATGTACTCTGTTTTTTATGGCCGCTTACTCACAGTTTAAGCTCGGGTCGGCATTTGATAATGGAGACATCTGTGCAAGTGACGTCTTGGACCAGCTTGGGGGAAAGCCAGGCTAGTAAAGTGTCGAAATGCCCTTGAAGGTTTCCGCTCTTAAATAGGAAATATTTTCATTTAGTAGAGGAATTCCTTTATAGAAAACTGACATTAAAGCCCAGTTCACTCTTTATTAATATGGAAACTGACACAATTGAGCTGCAAATATTTCCTTTCAACTATTTACTCTTTTGATGGCCTGCCATAAGCATCGATTTGCAATTAAGTAGCATATCGAATGTGCGGCCATTAGCCGGCCACCTCCCACCTCCACCGCTGGATCTGGATCTGGATCGAATATACCCGGGAATGGCACTTGTAAATTCGCTGCCCGCACCCAAAATTCATTGCCCATAATCGCAGCCTTGCACAGGCACACACACCCACCGCGAAAAGTCAGCGCCCAGCGAACAGCGGGAGAGCTGCAGCCGAAGTCTTAGTTGCACTCTTAGTCGCGGTCGCGGTCTGAGGCCCTGCATAAAGTCCGGCTAATGATAGGCTAACGCTCCATCAACGATAAGGCCAAATTGTGGCACACGCGCTACCAAGCTATTTTTAGGCAGGCGCATGGGGAGCACTTGGGCACTTGGAGAAATAATCAAATAGTACTGACTTTATTACCTTAATAAATAAATACAAATCTAAGATAGTTAATATATATATCCCAAAAAAAAAACATTATTAGAAGATAAATAGTATTCAACTTCCTGACAAGGAATTTCAGCATTACAACAACAACATATTTTTCCATTGTGTAATTGAATGCGTACTTGGGAATTTCAGGTGCATTTTTTTGCCACAACTTTTTTCGCCTAAGGTTGAACGGCCTGGGGAGAGTTTTTTTAAGTGTGCTTTTGGAATTTATATTATTTATTGAATTGATCAACATAAGCATAAATTAATCAAATTTTTTTGTAGAGTGCGTGTACAATTAGAGAGACAAATACCCGGCAAGACAGCAATGTTACAATGTTGCAGCCACTCACCTGACCACACTCACTCACGCACACATGCGCCCAATTACACCCAACACACGAGAGTTAGCAACTCACCACGCTCGCAACCTGCCCCAAGCGCCCTACGTCTTGCGGTTTACGTCACGCAAGCGAAGCGTCGACGTTTTCTTACCTGTACGTCTAGTGCTTACGTATACACTCAAAGAATTTAAATTTACATTTTATAAGAACATTTTCGAAAATGAAATAAAATTTACTACGCATTTAGAGTCGATTAAAAATGTGCCCAAGTACGCAATTAAAGATTGAATGAACGTAAATAATTTTTGTTTGCTGAATAAAAAGTGTGTAACCTTCTTTTTGGCACAATATCACTCGATTTTAAATCCAAACAATTTTATGTGACAGTCGTATTTTAGGAATAGTATAATTTCTTCTTGCCTTTTTTCGAATTTGGTTTACAGTGTAGCGCGGTGTCTTACTCTCTCGGTCTCTTGTACTCTCTCTGGGTGCCGCTTCTTCTTGCACTTTTGGCGCTGCCTTCTTCTTCCACCTTCTGCTTCTTCTTCTCCTTCGGCTCGCTCGCTGCTTTGGCGTTCCGTTCAGTTGGATTCAGTTGGACTCAGTTAGTTCAGTTCCCCAGCGAACGCGCTCAAGTTCAGTCGCTTCGCCTCGCCATCGTCGTCGTCGCGGGTGAAAACGGTGTGAAAACAAAACGGCTAAACCACCGAGCGAAGCAACCGTCGCTCAGCTGCGCGCGTCGCCTGCCCCTTTCCAACCCCCCCGAAATCACCTGTGTGTGTTGTGCTGTTGTTGTTGTTGTGGGCAACGTTTATAATATTTTAACTGCCTTAGTTGCTACAACAATTGGTAATACGAAATGCTAAACAAAAGTCATAAGTGATTAACAAAACGCCGAAAAGAAACCAAATAGAAAAAAACAAATCAGCGATAATTGTGCGAAGCGAATTGTGGAAGAAGAGGCGGAAACATCGTTAAATATTGCTAACTAGCCCACATCAAATTGCAATTTATTTTGAAGGATTATCGATTTTCTGCGTGTCACTGTGTCAAAGTCGGCGGCGGAACATCATAATCCGCGCTCAAGCCCCGAAGTACCGTCGTCTCAATTGAGGCTCCACTGTGGGCGCCAGTTCAGTGTCAAAAGTTCTTCAGTTTCGGGGAACAGCTGTCTCGCTCCATCTCGCTCTGTCCCCACTTCCTCTTTGTCAACTGCTTCGTCGGAGGAAGAGAAGGACACACTGTCTGCGCCTCTCTATCCCATTCCCACTCCAACTCCAACTCACACCTATTGAGGATCTGTCCCTGCGAAGAAGCCACATAGCAAATAGTGGTAGTAAAAATTGAAATATACAAAAAATCAGGAGGGAACGAGAGGGCCCAAAACCGGAATCGTGCAAATAAATCTCGATATAAGTCCCAGTCTCCGGTCTCAGGCTTCTTTCTTCTGCGCGGAACTCGCTTGTTGTTGTCTTCTACAAGGAAGCAAATCTTCGGCGCAGTTTTTGGCAAATTACGAGCTGAGAAATATTATTTATTTTCACCCATTAACAGAAATTGCCCCCAAAGGCGTCAAGTGATCGTGCTTTCTCTGTTCCGTCGCTACACAGAACCGAATTACTAATATCATTATTGAGTGGGTATTAAATTGGGTAATTTTAATATCACACGTACTCGCCAAATTTAGCTGCTAGAAATCTATATAATAGTAATATCCCTGACCTTAATTAGTAACCATCGTTTAAGATAATTTTCTGTCTGTGTATGTCAGCATCTGCATTTGTATCTGCATTGCCATCTGTCACCTGGTAACCCACAAATTATTGACAGCAAATTAGCTTCATTGTAGTGCTCCAAATACCAAGGCCCTCAACTGGCGTCAATTAGACTTGATTGCATTATATTACACCCAGCTCCGTATACTATGTAAAATCAGGCACATGACCAACTCAACTAAATCCCATCCAGCACTAAACATAGTCTAGTTGTTCTTCTCCATCTGCTCTTCTCCTCAGTTCAGCACTTATTTACTTTTTAATATGCAAATAGAGAATGCTATGGAATTTATTATGGCGAAACAGAATAAGTTAATTCAGTTAGCTCTATCTGTAGCTGTGCAAAAAAGGCTAAAATAAAAGAGCAGCTGTGCGAGGGCCACGTGGAAGGGGCGGGCGGGGGTGAACAAACCCCATTTCAACGCGGCTACTGCGCTAAGTACGAAGTACGACACAAGAGCTTCTACTTAGTTATAGACACAAGCACCGCGAATTACAGTGGGTTGCGAAATTCGGTGAACTGATTTGGCAAAGAAACGTGCGAAAACGGCATTATGGTGATGTGAGAATCTAGTAAAGGTTATGACAGTTAAGATCACTTCAGGAATTGTCTGTGTTTCTGTTTAATTAAAAAAATAATAATTCCTAAAGCTCAATTATAATTCTTTCTAATAGAAAAGAAACAACTTTTATAGATCTGAATTCAATATGTGCATTCTAGGTGCAAAATGTAATATTTCTTTTTAGAATTTTCAATTAGCAAATCATTTGTTCAATTAAAAAAAGAAACAACAATAATTTTAACTAGTTGTCAACAAATTTTGTAGCAAATTCCCATTCATCTTACATCCTTATTAAATGTGTAAACTCAAAGACACGTAATGCCATAAAAAAGTTGGACAACATAAATCCACTTTTTATATCATTCGTGCCAAAAGTGTCAGCCGCTGAACTCTTGCCAAAAAACGGTGGCATACTCGACGCACCCACTGTGCCAGGTCCGACGTAAACGTAGTTACGATTTTAATTATCTGCCGGCGTAATCTGCCAGCGCCGACGTCGACTGCCTGCTGACGTGCCAACCGCGGACACTTCAGATTTAGCTAGCTATAGTTTCAGCTAGGGTTTTTCTGCTCCATCTTCTGCGACTTTTCACTCTGTGCTCCGCTCTGCTCTGCTCTGCTTTTTTTCTCGCCTGCATTCGCTAATCCAATTTTTTAATTGTGCTGCGCAAGAAGAAGAGAGCGAACACCATCCAGCACTTAGTTAAGCCTTAAAAAGAGGAAAAAATCTTAAGTCAGGGAAAAACTTCACCGTCATACCTACATATATATCTCACTCTCTTCGGCCTGCCTTTCAGCCATTTCTTGGGTTTATTTTTTCAACATTTTTTGCTTAGTTTATGCGTTATCTTTCAGCGCTTATCTGGCTACCGAGTTGGAGTCGTGTTCGTTGACTATGCAAAGTCAAGGTGAGCTCAGGTGTGCGGCCTTTTTTTCTGCTGGAGATCTAATTCGCTTTAACTATCAGCCAAACCACTGACAGCTAATTATAAAGCCCGTCTTAATGCCAAATTACGCTGAATGCATATGCATATGATCTGTAATCGGCTTTGCCTCAATTGCGTGGGAATACGTATCTCCTGGCTTATGTAAAGCCTAAAGCCTCGAAAACCCGTCGTCTCCTCTGTTATCCGGCTCTCGAAAAACTCTTTCAGCTCATTAACTAACAATCAAGTTGGCAGACAAAGCGCATTAGTGAGTAATTCCCCCCTTTTTTGCATTTTCCGCTCATAGAGCGCTGTGATGGATATATGTATTTGGCCGATAAAGCGTTGGCCAAACAATGAAAGTGTCGGTGCTGCAACCACACCCCGAAAAATGGTAAAAACTCCACACTTGGCTGTAGGTTTGGTTTCTTCGGCTCTTGCCAACTGCTAAATGCTATTGAGGTCAGTTGCTTAGTACACGCCACCAAAAGCACTCGCTGATACATGCACATCAGCCTGGAAAATAAATAACCCATTAGCACGAAGGTCCGTCCAAGCCACTAAACTTTATTGATTTATTCGCCTCCCTGCCTCGGTTTTTCTTCTCACTTTCATTGACATGAATTCCGACTATATATATACTATATATTCTTTGCTAGGCTCGCGTCTCTAACATTGACACATTGCACTACAGAATATTGCACTCAAACATTGCCGATGTTTTGGTTTTTGGGTCAAGGCTGTTTTAGCCACAAAATATATTCATTTTTATTGATTTTTGCTTGAACTAGAAAGATGAATAATACCCATAGCAAGTCTTTACTATTAGGGAAAGAATGAACTTTTGCTAAGGGACTTCAATCTAAACAAGTTTCGTAATGCATTGGCAATCAGAGAAAAACAAATAAGCTGTCATTTCATTTTAACTCTAAGTAAACAACTTCCTATAAGTCAAACACACCGTTTTCTTTACCTTCGCTAGGCCCAAACCTCAACCCCCGTACCAACTGCTGGCCCTCTAATGAAGTGATAAGTTGACATTGGTCTTGGCTTATCAGTGAAGTTCAACAAATTTTCAGTGATTTTATCGCGGGTTCAGCCATCTTCTCAATGGCTTTCAATGGCCGTCATAAAACTTGACGGTTGATGGTTGCTGGCTGGGTTGGTGCACCCGTGTGGCTCCGGGAAAATGCCACCAAAGGGTTCATAAAATGCAAAGTAGTTTGATTGTGCGATCATAAAAAAGTTAATGGCAAGAAAAATGTCCATAAAAGCAATTAAGTGAAACAAGTCGGCTTTACCTGGCTGCGACTCTCTGGATCAGCGATCTTTTGTAAGGGATCGCTTTGCCTTGAATTGATTTGCTTTGGCCTGAGGTTGGGGAAACAATTTGCGGTTTTGTGGCCCGCAGAATGTTTATAAATACAATATCGGGTGTAAAAAAAAGCTGATTACAGCATCGCGTTGAGGTTATTGGGAAATATTACGACCTTGATTGCCGTGTGTTGTAAGTGGGAGGAGGCGGACTCTGGCTCTTTTTTTACACATTTCTTTCAGCAATAACTATTCAGCGTTTGAAATTGCATTTCGAATCAATCAACCTCAACTTGACCTTGCCCCGTCGCCACAAGAGCCATAATTTAACACTCAAACTGAGTCTGGGGTCTGGGCTGGCTTCGGATGTGTTTCAGACACTCCCCCGAAACCCGAAACCCGAAACCCAGCCGAATCCCAGATAACCAAGAGCCATCGGCAATTTATCAAGCGAGTGCAACATTTAAACGGGATGGTTGCATAAAATCTGCATAAAATTAATACGGCGCTTGTTGATTTTTACCTCCTTCTCTCCTCGATAAACTCAGCTGGCAGTGTGAGTCGTCAAATGTGATTTATGCTGGAAAATGCCTGGGCTGTCCATCTTTTTACCTCTTTCCCTGTCTTGGCAGATGCAATCGGCGAACAAATGAAGAAAAAACCCAGAAAAAAAAAAGCTCAAATACCAAAATTTGTTTGTAAGCAATTTATCATGGCTAAAGTGAAAACACGTCCGAAGATGCGAGATGCGGCGATAAAGCGCATTGTTTATTAGACCATTAAATGATGGCTGAGACCCGGCTTGGCGTCGCTCATTAGGCCGAGAAATTATAAAAAATCAAATAAAAGTCCGAGCTGTCGCTTTAATATTGTTATTCAAATGGGATGAGCTGCTGAGTGAAAAGCGCTCGTAAAGAAAATTGGGCCTGAGATATGACTAAACACGTTGGGCAAACAGCTTCAGGTCTTTAGTTTCCATTCATCTTCGTCTAAACAGAACATTTGGGCAAACATCCGTCAATGGGGCGTATGAGTAATGTCTGGGGGTTTTTTTGCCTTTGTCATAGAGCCCACAATTATATACTTTTAAGGCTTTGGAACAAAAAAGCTAAAAATAAGTTCAAGCTCTGTATTGTGAAGGTAAATACATCTTAACTTTTATTTGTTAGGTTATTTATAGAGTCTTTAAACTGGTGATCCTTTGTTAAGCTTCATTCATTTATACTTTCAATAAGTGTTAGGGATATAACTTGTAGCTTCAACTAGAAATGTTTTAGTTAGCTTCCTAACTTTTTTCTATGATTTTCTATTAATAGATTCATTTTCCAAAATAAAATCTATGAAATACGTATGAAATATATTCACTTTCATGTCCAGAATTCCTCACAAATTCTTGTATTGAAATTAGCTTCTCATGCTCCACCTTATATCATATGTAAAATCGAAAAATTCCCAATACTCAAGTTATAACAGCCGGAACGTAAAAATAACATAGAAATATCGAAATTCGTTAAATGTTTGACCTGAATTCGAGCTGAAAATTGTCGCAGCCGAGAGCAGAAGATGCTGAAAACTGGGCCATTTTACCAGTCCCTCCTTCTTCCTCTTGGCTAAAAGTATTTTAACTTTATTATTATTATTATGATTGTTGTTGCCGCTTGTTGTCATTTGCATTGCATAACCACCGAAATCGTGGCCAAGTTGTTTCCCATTTTTATATTTTTTTTGCTCGCTGCACTTAAGATTAGTCACGCACTCACACAGACCAACAAATTAGTAGAGCAAATGAATATCCACATTAAAGATATATATCTGTATAAATATATATGTGCCGGGGGCATTGTGTGTATTTCAGTCTGCTGATATTTTGTAAGAATTCATGTCGCCCGCCTGCAGTCAAAAATAACCACAAGATGGAAATGGACCTGTGGCCACATCTGTATATGACACATCCACCCCATCCGATCTCATCCCACTGTGAAGGTAGGAGAGGTGCCAGGTGATCTATCAAAATGACAAAATGTTCAACACGGAGATTCTGTCGTTTGTCGTGTCAAATTCCCAGAGATGCATTCCTTTCAGGTAGATCTGTCTATCTGACCCAAGTTGCCTTCGATGGCGCGTAATTTGGGGCAGGAGAGAGATCTCCGAGTGACTTTCCCACGTAACACATAACATTTATCTGGCCAAATGAGGCACATAAATTATAAAACAACTCACATTACTTTCAGTGGAACGAGGCCTTTATCTCGGCCTGTTATCTGAGGTTTACTCGTGTCTTAGGCTCAATGCTAATTTCTATGATCTTGTCAGTTAGTTCCTCATAAAGCTTGGGTTTTAGTAGGAGTTTAGGGGTTCTAATTAGGGGAATTACACTCGTAAGTCATAATAATGGCTAGTTACATTTAATATCTGAAGCTTTTCTCGTATGAAAAATAATTCTTTGTGAATGAAAGCTATTTGTATTATTATATGTATATTTCTGTTGATTATTTTGTTCTGTTTTCTTGACTATGAAATGAATAATTACAATCAGTGGTTCTGAATATTGCTATAAATTATATATTTTATATTATTATTATTACATTTTTTACCCCCTCGATAAATCTACTTGTGACAATCTTCTTGTGACAATCTCTATTATTATTTTGATTATATATTTCTGTTTTATTAAATGAATAATTACAATCCGTGGCTCAGAATAATTCTATAAATTATTTTCCACTTTAAAACTCTATATTTTGTACCCCTTTCGATAAATCTTCTTGTGACACACTCGTATTATTATTATGATTATTATCTTGATTATATATTTCTGTTTTATTAAATGAATAATTACAATCAGTAGTTCAGCATAATTGTATAAATTATTTTCCAACTTAAATCTCTATATTTAGTACCCCTTTCGATAAATCTTCATGGGACACACTCGTATTATTATTATGATTATTATTTTGATTATATATTTCTGTTTATTATCAAATGAATAATTACAATCAGTGGTTCAGCATAATTGTATAAATAATTTTCCAACTTAAAACTATATTTTTTACCCTCTTCATTAAATCTTCTTGTGACAATCTCTATTATTATTTGATTACATATATTTCTGTTTTATTAAATGAATAATTACAATCAGTGGTTCAGCATAATTGTATAAATTATTTTCCAACTTAAAACTATATTTTGTACCCCTTTCATTAAATCTTCCGCCACTCTCGCCTTCTCTTCTGCTCCGTAATATGCATAATTAAAATCTCTCTTAATTATTTTCTCGAAAACACTTTCCTCGGTTCGAGTGGCTACCGTTCCGATGCATTTTCCATGCATTTTCCATGCACTCTCGAGCGCGGCGAGAAGACCACTTCTGACTTGACCCCAATCCGCAGAGGCAGCTCCTCCATTTCCACCGCTTCCCATGGGGCAATTACCATATTGACACTTACGGATGGCACGGCTCCAGATGGTAAGCTGGGAATTTTCCAACTGAACACGCGGTAGTCGATAGTCGGCGATTTCCTGGTCTTAGTAGTAGTGCTTCTCCATTTCCGTTTCTCGGCGGCTTATGACAATTACGAGCTGCCAAAGGCGATTTGCTGCTATTGTTATAATTAACTGTGAAGAACCATACCCTCCAAGTAACCCATTCTTGTCCCCTTCCCGGTGGCATAATGAGCTGGCATTCCTGGACTTTGGCTGGAGGGTTGGGCATCCGCTGCATACGAAATCAGACGCGTTTCTGGCCATCGTCCAGTTGGAGAGTCCAATAAATCAAGCGCACACGCACATTATGCCTCGGTATGCACGTGTCGCTTCCAACGATCGGAGCTGGGGCTCTATGGAATGGGGGATATCGTACCCCCGATTCGGAGTTCCCTCCAGATCTCTTTCTTCTCGTCCCCCTTAATGTGTTCCAGTGTTTTCCTCAAACATTTAACCGTTCCAAACACAAACGTGACACAATTTTCTGTCTCTGTGCGGCTCAAACTTGTTTCGGGCTCTATTACACTACCTAACAAATTTAAATCAATTTCCTAGTCAAGTCTTAATTAAAGGAAGCTTAGTTTATGAAATATTCCAAGTTCTCACTATAAAAAACTTTACAAGTATCGGTTAAGTTGCAGTTTATATTTTATAAAAAATAACATGTAACTCTTAACCTGATCATTACCCTTTTAAAATATATTTCCCTTGTAAACTAGTGCCTCTCAAGCTCTGTAGCTCCAGATCCAGCTCTCAGACCAATCCGAATCCCAGGTTTAGGCCCTGTGCCCAGGCCAATCATCGCTGTTTGCCGTGTTTCTGTTATTGGCAGCTGAAATTATTTTTAAATGCAGTCGCTTAACAATTTTATGTGTTGCAGTCTGTTGGCCAGGCCGTCTGTCAGTCAGTCATTCAGTCATTCAGTCAAGGGGTCAAACAACTTTTCTTCTGATTGCCGGAGAACCCTTTTCCCCCCGAAAACCACGCTCAAATTATTCGTTTGTTTGTGTCTTGGAAAAACGCATTTAGTTTCGTTTTCCCCGGCACTCCGATCTTGGCGTGACAAATCGTCGAGGAATGTGTGGAACTGCCTCCCCAAGCTCATATGCTATATACACTCGGGTATTCCTTTATTTCTTCTTGAATTTGTATGGCCAAATATTTGCTGTTCAGCGAGGCATGGCCACAGCCAAAGTGGGAAGCTTTTTCAGCTGGTTTCCTCTTTTTTATTCTCGTTTTTTTTTTAGCGCATTCTGCGAACTTATTGAACCTATCTGAGTTTATGACTTTATTAAGTCGGCGATAAGTATTGCAAATGCCTCGCCGATACTGGGGTATCTTAGACAACGTTTTGGATTGTTTACTTTGCTGTTAACCAACAGATAAGTAACCGAACCCTTGAAGTAACAAGCAAACCAAATTAAATAGTGGAATTCTAGTGAACTTGAAATCGATCAAATGTCACCTGAGTTCAGCATATATGTAATGTGGCGTCCATGGGCTTAAAATTCCCATAAAAGTGCGAGACTTCAGTGCTGATTTTAAGATAAAGTTGAAGTAATCATATGACTTATTAATTAATAAACTAAATATGAATTGGCTTTGATTAGGTGTCAAGTGATTATGCGAAAGATAAAATTGACTTGTTGAAAGAGACATTTAATAATGAATGAGTGAGACGATGAAGATATTTCGTAAGCAATGGAAATACTTGGAAATACTTAATTGTTTACCTAATTATTTCAATATGTTCTGAAATGATATGGGTCATTTAACTTCCTGCCGCGAAAATTAGCAGTTCATAAACATATAGGGAAAGAAATTAAAGGCATTAAAAGCGCCTTTCGATTTCTGTCAACCTGAAATTTAAATGTATTATTTTTGGCTTATTTCAAACTTCTCGCTTCCGAATTTTTTGTAACAATTATTAGCTTCTTCCGGCCTGAACTCCATCAATGTCAATGCTCTGCTGAGACCATCCGAGTCGTGATCATCCGGCAATATTTAATGGATCATATGGAACCGCCGTGGGTAAGGCTGCTAATGTCGCTGCACAGTAGCTGTCAATTAAGCGTCTTTGGGAAATTGCTAAGTTATTAGCCATCGCGGCAAGGAAAATTTGCATAATTGATGGCATAAAAAGCGAAGAAGCAGCAGCTGCCTGGCTCCTCGAGCGGTTGCAACATAAGTCTGTGGATGGCGGATAGCGGGTGACGAGGTGATGGGGTGACGAGGGGCTGGAAAGCCAGCAAACGACCACAAGGCAGTAAAAAGTGAAAGTTCATTTAAGCGAGTCAAGGCGAGTGGAGTTGAAAAAAAGAGGAGACCAGCAGAGTTTCCTTGAGCCAGCGGGCGGGTTTCATTACCTGCCAGTGGTTACTGTACACCCAGCCAAAAAATTTGGGTCTAATTTTGGCTAATTCTTGACCGGAAAATTATAATTATAATTATCAAATTTAGATTTGTCTCGAGCTCAGAATAAATTGCTCTTTAATTAAAGTATTAACTATTATCTAGAAGATTATATGCAAAGTGGAAATATTTGGTTTAATCAAGGTCGCCTATTTTGTATAATTAAATTAGGAAATCTTTGGTAGTATTTAATATAGGTACATATTTTTCCATGTGTATTTTATTGTTGCTTTTGTTATTGCTTCTGTTGTGGGTGCCGCTGCTGCCAAATTGCGCGACTGACTGCAGCATTTGCATAAATTATTTACACTTTAATATGGCCAACATCGGTCTCCGGCGCCATTGTCGTAATTTGTAACTAAATATGCCAGCTTGTACAATGGCTTTTAGTTTTCCTATAATATTTATTTAATTTCATTAAATTTCTGCACGTCGCCGGCAATGAGGAAGCCATAGACGAGCGCCACAGCGCCGATGGACACTTAACTTTTGACTTGGCCTAAACCCTTTTTTGGCCGCTCGAGAGTTCCGGCTGGGCAGGAGTCCAAGACCATTTATATACTTGCATTTTATATGCGTGAAAGTAAAATCTTTTCGGGCCGCTCTGACTTCATTTTCAGTTTTTAAAAACGAAACCAAAAGGCGGCCTGTAACTTGACTTTCGCATGTTGAGAACAAGTTGTGGCCGGCTTTTTTCTCCCTGCCTTTTGCCGGTTCTGGCCCGGGATTCGTATTTTGGTTTCGGTTTTGGCACACCTGCTCTGGCCAAAGAAGCAGCCAGACGTTACAGAGGAGAAAAGAAGCCTGGCAGGGCCTGTCTTCCTGCCAGTCCTGTCTTTCAATTAAACCTTAACTCTTTGTTGTTAACTTCCTTTCTGGAGGGAACCCTTGGCCCGGCCCTAAACCCACCTGAAAACACCTCGGTTCAACGCTTAATGACTTGACTTTATTTTTCCATTCCACATTCCGTATTTCGTTCGCCAGAATCGGGCACTCGAGCCCGTGTCTTTGGAACAGCTGTTTACGTTTGCACAATATTCTTGGCTTTTGTTTTCCCTTTGTTAGCTGCTTTTATTAGCCTTTTTATGGCTTTCATTTTATTTTGTTGTGTGTGTGTGTTTTTTTTTTCTCTTTTGTCATATTTACCTCACATTGCTGTTCGCTGTTGCCTCGCAATGAATTATTGCAATTAAGCGCGCTTTTTGTGGCTTTTTAAAAGCCGCCACTTTTGGCATCTGTGAAAAATGTGTTGAGTTAGTTGCTAAAATACTAAATAATTACATGTTGTATAGTACTAACTTCAAGTTCCAAAGTGACTTATTGGTAAACGTGTTCGGCAAATTGCCAAATGGTAGCCCACCAGAATCTGTTAAGTGAAAAATGGTAGAATCGGAATTTATTAATTGCTCGCCAGAAGAAAGCTAATTGATGACTAAGTAATATCCAAAGTGGTAGGATTCAGCTCCGAAATTATATGTTAACCTGTTACCAGTTAGTTTTTACGACCAAAATCAATCACTTTTTATGTTTCGTTAAAAAAATGTTAATTTTTATTGTCAGATTTCCCGTTGTAAGTAGTTAGTGCCAATTTACTTGAAATATTACATACTTAGCCGTTTGTTTGTTTTAGCTGCAATAAACATAAAGTAAAGTAAACTTTAGTGTGCTCTAAAAATTATGAAAAATAATTCAACTAATTGCGAGTTAATTGTCTTCCTCTTTCCCACACACTCGTAAAAATACTTTCTAAAATGCGACCATCTAATTTCATCTCGTCGCGTTTCAAGCCATTTCCCAGCCGTCTTCGGACCTCCGCCGAGTTCAATGTCAGTGTGCGACAAGTGTTTGAGCCGCGACTTCAAGTCCAAGTCCAAATCCAACTTCAAGACCAACTCCGGCGGCAAACGGAGTCCATTAGAGTCACGTTATGAACAATTATGCGGGGCACTCGTACCGGGGGAGAACTCCGGCTACCAACTTGCCAGCCACCAGCCACGACCACTCAAGAACCTCGTTAACAGGCCCTCGGCCCATAAACCGCAGAAACCTCTGCAGCGGCCCTCTCTTGCATATTTGCATAAACAGCGCACATAACGTCTGACATTTAGCGGTACCTTGTGGGCCAGAGATAGCAATAGATATACACTAGAAAAAAAAACCATCACATCGATAAAGTCCCGGATTAATTGAAACTATTTTGAGAGCCTTTAAAAGCATATTTTCACCTCTGAAATTATTTTAAATTTATTTAGTGGGACCAAAAAGGATAATACAAAAATATTGATATAGATTCGGTGATGAAATTAACTTTCAATCAATATTTAATCAATAATAATCAATTTTAATCAATAATAATGTTCGAATTTTATCTTTTATTTAGCAAGAGATAAATCACGTAAACTATGATTAACATTTATTAGTAACTTTCTTGTCTAAATTGTCAGTAACAAATAACAAAAAGGTTCTAAAGATGCACGCTGGAGTATTTATAATTCTCAAGTCACTTTTCATTGTCTTTTCCTAGCACATCTTTTTTGGAATAAAATCAATTCCTTATTGAAATCAATGAATGGAGTGTAGGAGAGAACTTGTTTTAAAGATCCAAGTTTTTATGGATATAGTATATGGGTACCATTTTATATTTGCAGCGATAAAACCAGTTCTTTTTCTCTTTTTTTTGAGTGCAGAGCTCCCAAGACGACGCCTTCTTGATATTTCAGGCTTGATTTGGTTTCGATTTGAGGCAGTGCCCTGCATGCTGATGATTTAAATACAACGAGACCGCAACGGGGCGGGTGTCTCTTTTAACTGACATTGAATTGAAAGTTACACAACCGTCATCATCATGATCATCATCATTACCATCGGCATTGGCGTTATGAGCCAGGGGGAAATGTCGTCCAACCAGAAATCCAAAGACAAATATTTACACAAATGAGGAGAAAAGAGAGCGCGAGCCGGTTCGGAATAGCAATTATGCTATTCGAATCTTAAGGGGGGAGCGCGGAGTGGAGGATGGGGGCGCCAGGGTGGGCGTGGCACGGCAACAATTTGCAATATTTAGCATAAAATTGCGCAACATGCGTGTGTACAATTATGCAACAATGTTTTCGATTCAAATTCGCCGAGGGGCTTGGCCCGGCCTGGGCTGTAAAAATCAAAATTAAAACAAATTGCAAGCGAACCAAAGCAAACACAAAACACAAAATTCATGCAGCAAAAATCCATTTCAGTTCGGGCTCAAGTGAAAATGTAAATAAATAATAGTGCAAATCGGGAAAGGTAAATAGACGCAAATCAAATAAGACCCATGTGCAAAAGTGATTGAAGCCGCCAAAAATCAGCCAAAATGATTGTCAAAATGGAGCCCGACGAGCTGATCACGTTCCGAGTGCAGTACCTGGTGGACAGCGATCCCCTCTCGGCCTGCACCGCCTTCCCCATACCTGTGCGGGCGCCCACCTACGCCTTCGCCACCACCATGCCGCTGGCCCATCAGCTGGCCACCATCCTGCGGCTGCTAAATGCACCGCACAGTGTAAGCAATACCTTAAATACTATTATTTATAGGATATATTATTAGCACAAGAATAAACCATACAAAGAACAAAGATTAAGAACAAGATAATATATATTTATTATGTTTATTCTAGAGATATGCATTAAATTCCAAGAATAAATTTTTGGTTTCCGCAGATTTCTTGTTAAAAGGTTTTAAAAATATCTAAAAATATTACCTTTTCTTTTAAAGTTTGATATCAAATAAGTCTGGTACCTTACTTACATTTTTCTCTAATTAGTTCAGTACAATTTATCCTCTTTTTTCCCTTTTCTGTATTTCTTCTTGGTACTAAACGGTTAAAGCCCCTTTCTTTCTTGGTCTTAACTGGCTTTGGCTTATCTCGTGCCAACCAGCTTATCACCGAATCTTTCAGTCGAAAAATCTTTTGTTGTGCAAAATTAACCCAGCCAAACGCATACAAATATGAAAAGGCATTAACTCTTTTACTGCGCATTTAGGAGATACTTTTGTATACATTAAGATGAGGATAAAGGCCTTATCATGATCAAGATTTGGATTAGGTATTCTTTTTATACATTATAGTTTCGAAGGTTTGCCAAATTAAAAATTTATTTCTATGGCATGACGACAACTTATAAAACTTTGATACAACTGCTGATTAGTTAGCAATTCCAACAGTAACCAATAAAAGTATGCAGGCAGCATCTTGATTGTTCGATTTTTATTGTTTTTTTAATGTTTACATATTTTCAGGTAATAAGTCATTATATCCTATTAAGCAGAAATGGCTTCTTAGTAAAGTCAAGGAAACCAAAACTAATTATTTATGTTTTAATTAGTTTCTAAGCAGTAACTTACCAGTCCCACTGTATTTCCAAAATGATGGCACCACTGTCCAAATTAAATTTCGCATATTTCAGTGAGGTTTTTGCGGCTCAACACAATAATTTGCATAGCGTGTTTGAACGCATTTATCGTTCTAAATCGCTTCCACATTTTTTCCTATAAAAATAAACGAATCAAAAAATTATAACTCGTTCGACGTAAGCAAGAGCCGCTGGCGAGAAACATGAAAAAGTAAACAAAAACTAAAATTGATTTATTTGAGAAAACAACACAGGAAAGGCAAAGATTAAACTTGATCGAAATGAAAAAACTTTAGCCACAAAGCTGAAACCGACATGGCTAGAAGGGAAGTGCCTAGAATGGGTCAATTGAAACGGAATAAGTTTTATTTGCGGGCAAAAAGAGAGAGCGTTGAATTGGAAAAACCACAACTAAAACAAATGGAAACTTTCGGGGGAAATTTGCACAAATGGTAATTGGCCAACAACAAAGGGCAAACTTTGCTAAGCGTTTGAATTTGCGAGTGAAATCAAGCTAAAGCCAACGAGAACCTGGCTTATAGTTTGCATAAATGATTTCATAATTTCCCTTACTATAGTGCTGCTTATTAAACTCTTCCCGATTCAATTGTGGAGTATTCTTGTTCTTGACTCTGGCATTTATTATAATATTTTATTGTGTACCCGGGCGATATGAGCAAATGATGCATTGCAAGGCAATGACCCTTTCTCCCGCTCCGAGAGGAGATCCTCAGCCAGAAGACAATGGCAGATGCGGCTCTGGACCGGAGGCTCTGGATCTGACGAGGGCTTGGCCCTGGCCCAGGCCCTCCTCGATCCATTGGGGGAAGAGTGGCCCCCGGCCAGGCTAACTTATTGCTATCGCACAATCTGTGGCAACTAATAGGAAGTTGGAGCCGGGCTGGAGCTCTGGCCCAGGCTGAGCCGACTTCTTGGCCTTAGTACAACTATTGTAAGAGCCAGGGCCGGCCAGCAATTATCTAAGCCTGCCATTGTTTGGGCCTGACTTTGACTAATTTGCAAAAAAGCCACTAAGGAGCCCCATTCCCTGCCTGTCATCTGTCATCCCATCCAGTCGGGAGCCAGTGGTGGAGGCAGTGCGGCCAGTGGAGCCACCAGAGCCACGAGAGCCACTAGAGCCGCAAGGATACGTAAATCTTGACAAGCGGCGGCAATAAATTCTAATGAGCAAATCGCAAAAGGAAGTTCTGGCTCCCCCAGCCCAGGATGCTCTTGTCGTAGGCAGATTTATGTGGCAGCCAGTTACAGATCTGGAGAGGTGGGAGCCCCGACAACCGGCGGCAGCTGTAAATGCCATTTGTCCAATTAGTCAGCGGCCAGAACTTTGCTTTCAGCTCCCCTGCAACTTGTTAAATTTAGCGCATTACAATAGATCTATAAATTTTCGCCTCGCCAATCGGTAATCTCCGACCGCGTCGCCGGCTCCCCGATGACATCAGCCATCTGGCCAGAGCGAGTCAGGCAGATTGAAAACCCACAAACTTAAAAATATGATTATTTTTGTATTTATATATAACTCGTTGTCGGCCAATAAGACGATGAGAACCTCAACAAAAAAAACTATAGGGGTCGAGGGTATATACCAGTTATGAACGAATTAAGTCCACAAAATGATAATTTTCTTTAATTTTCAGTCGTTAGTGTTCTAATAAATATATATATAATTTATTAAGAATTTAGAGACTTAGTTCAAATTATAATTAGCAAGTATATAGTGAAGTTAACGATGATTCATAGTAATTAGTTAGAGAGACACTAAAATTTAGAAATATTATATAAATATTAGAATATCATTATTATTATTAGCAAGTATATAGTAAAGTGAACGATGATTATATATTCATTATTCATTTCTGTGTTCGAGGGACACTATTAATTAGAATAATTATATGTATATTAGAATATCTTTATACTATTTCTGTCATAGAGGGACACTATAAATTAGAGTTATTATATAAATAATATAAACCTAAATTACCTATCAACTGCCTTTACAATATCAATATTATTTGTGAAGCTTAAGCTTCTGACTTTAAACTTAATAAATTAATATATTCACTCTACTTTATCTCCTATTAAAACCACTTAAATCACAGGGCATACAACAATTCGATTACCTTAGAAATTAATGATTATTTCACTTCGTTTTGATTTCCATTTCTGTGTTATTCTTTTTGCCAATTATTTTTGTACTTTTGCTTTTGAATTAAGCACCTCGGCGAAAAAAATATACTAGAATTAGATAAGCATATATGAAGTACGTCCAATCAATAGAGTCCAAACAAAGGCAGATAAAAGCATTTCGAGAAAAAGCGATCCGCTCATTCACAGAACTGAAGTGGAAAGCCCCTGCCCTCGTTCGGCTGAGTAAATAAATGTAACAAAAAACTAATTTAATTAATTGTCAAGATAATCGTTGAATGGGGGCATTGCGTCACTTACATGTGTCACTCACACGACCGGACAATATTTAAATTCAAAGTCAAGCGATTTATACGCCTGGATAGGCCGGGTGATTTTCCATTATCCATTTACAAATGGCTCACGTTGACCAAATATTTGAGCCACGTTGACACTTGCGCATCTCTGGATATTTGCAGAAGTCATTTGCACAAGTCCTCTCCTCACTTCCCTGAGGTCTTGAGATCAATTAGGAACGCCGTCCATCGGATTTTGCGGTCAGCCGAGGGTCAATCAACTTTGATTGATGTGAAAGCAAAAGTGTTACTCACCTATATCGGCAAACTTAAACAAGGTCAGGCCACATGGCTCTTTGTTCCTTCACTTGTAGTTTGTTAGCGGCCTTTGATCCAATCTAAATTACTATATATCAAATTCCGCAAACACTATTAATTTTAATTCCATGCTGGATAACAATCCAGCCATGAAGATAAGCGTATGTCATTACCGGTTATAAATCGCCATCATTACTATATATAATAGTTATATTTATAAATTACTAATGCCTCTTTGGCTTCCCCCTTAATTTGGCTTCACATTTCGAACGAATAAAAAGTGATAAATTAAGGGAAATTAATTTTTAATTATTTATTTTCTTTATGTCAACAGCGCTGAGCTGGCTGTCAATAATTTGATAATATTTATTTGTTTTACTAACCATATTTGATTTTCTGTAAATTTTGCTCTGCGTTTTTACATTTTCTCCTCGTCGATTTTTATGCTCGCCGCCTTAACTGTGTCAATAGCCACATTTATGTGTTTGCCAAAAATCATTTTGTGATTAAAAAACATGTCATGCTTCACTCAGACATCAGACATCGGACATCGGAGCCCAGTCAAAAAAGCGACCGACCCGATATAAAATTTGCATAGAGCTGTGAATGAATGCGTATGAATATGAGAGTCAACGACGAGGCGAAATATAAATAAATCATAAAAGCGAGCCGGAATGGACTTAGTTTCTGGCCAAGAGCTTGCTGGCGACGTTTGCTTTGATTTTAATTGCCCGATGGCTTATATAAAGAGGCGTTTATAAATACCAACGACTAAAGCACGCTTTTGACACATAATTTGAATGTGAATCTCCGGTTTTAAGCAAACAATGACGGACCCACTTGGTCTAGAAAGTTTTGTTTTCTATGCCTAAATGCTGAATCAACGTGCGGAAGCTTGACCTGAGTCAAAATTTGCCAGGGAAAAATATGGAAGTCGAGAGCTCTCTTTTTGATAAGAAATCGTGACTCGCGAGACAGCATGGCACTTGGGGAAAATATTTTTTATTTAGTGGACTCAAGTGGCGGCGAGTCATTTAACTTGGAAATTATGGAATGAAGTTTATAGTCATAGTGGCTCATGTTTGTTCTGTGAAAAGCAGCAATAGATTATTCTTAAGGAAGTGATGTCTTTCTCTATAGATTCCCAGAAAAGTCATTGGCCTGATCAATACCTAAATTTAGCAAATGGTCTCTTTGTTTGCAAAATTCACATAAATGACGTTAAGACCCTCAGGACATGCGATTAGTCCGCTGAGGGTGTGTCTCGGCCGAAAGGGAATGGAAGCCAGACAAAAAGCCAGTCCATAACCCGGCTTGCCTTTCAGCTAATGCCGGGGCGTGTCCAAAGGGGCGTATGTGTAATCTTCCACCCGGATGACAGACAGTATTTTCTTTAGTTTTGTTTACTTTTTTCACACATTAAGCCAGTGGTCGGTCGACACAGATAATTCCATGTTGCCCGGTAATTGTTCTGTAAATGCAGAAATAATTACTTTCAATGCGCCAATAAAACAACGGCCGCGTCCGCCGTCAATCAGCGGATTCGAGCAGCAGGAGCTTGATCAATCAGCGGCTGGAAAACTGAAAACCGAAAGCAGAGAAAAGTAGGTGACCAGCCGGCGACGACGCGTCATCTTGGTCTCACTCTTGGCCAGCCGCAGTCTTGGCCAGCCATCAGCAGTCGGCCTCAATGCGCGCCTAAACGAAATCGTCTGCGGACTTTCAATGCAGCGTCCGTCAATGCACTGTAAAAAAATGATTATTACTTTTAATAAGTTCAAAATTTTCCAAATTGAAGTAAAACTTCTTTAGGCGCCCCAATCAATTTCGACACAACGGAGTAAAGGCGACTTAAGACCGCCTTGAATAAGTGAGATAGGTGACGTAGCCACTGACGAGCGTCGACTCTCTCTATCTTTCTAGATATTTGATATATGACAAAGAAAATAGTTCATTCGGTAAACAGTAGCTTAATATATATTAAAACATAGCTATTTAATTTATAAAAAGGCTAAATTCAGGATTAAAATTGCAATTTAACAGCAAGGTTGCGGTGAATTTTACCAATATCATAATCTGGTTAGTATTATAAGCTCAAATGTTTATTATTAATTATTTAAAATACTCAAAAAGCTTATTAATAGATATACTAGATTAATCTCATATCCCATAAAGAAATACTATTACAAATGGTCAATCCGTAATAGGTGGATACAAAATTAATTAATTTTAAAAAGTGAGATTTTTATAATAGAAAATAGAGTTCCTCATTCCCAATGGAGTTGTATTTTTCAATATCAATATATATCTTACAGAATCTCCCAATTGTATAATGAACTAAGATACAGCCAAGTATTAAACATTTTCCAATAGATTATCCACAAAGAAATCCCCCTTTTTTTCACTGCATCAAAACGTTCTACGCTGCAACAGCACATCAACCTCTCGAAGTGCAACTGCAACTGCGGCTCAACCTCAAGCTCCATCGCCATCGCCATCGCCTTAGCCATGGCCAACGTCGGCTCCATCGGCTTCTTTCTCTTTTCCCGGGCCGAGACCATAAACAACTTTTACTGCGTAGTGCGGTAGTGGCGGGATGGCCGTTGCCATTTACTTTTAGCCAGACTTTAATTATAATTGCCGGCGAAACTAAGCTTCTCCTTTTCCCTCGTTGCAGATCGATGATGCGGCCATTCAAGTGTACAAGGATGGCGACTACGGCGCCTATCTGGACCTGGAGTCATCTCTGGCCGAGCAGACGGAGGAGATCGAGGGCCTCAATGCCAGGTGAGTGCTCACTACGATCTAGGGGGAGCTCCAAGCTACCAACAGCTGACCCAAAACGCCGGCTAATGAGCCCGGACAGAAACGAATTGTCAAGCCAACATTGGCTGTGGCAAAGTAGGTGCCCACCTGGTGCACTGCACCCACTCGCGGGGATTTTTACTTTTGCTAACTTACCTTGAACCCATTTCCCGCTGATTGCGGAAAAGCTGGATACATCCTGGCTCATTCCAAGTACCCTAGAAATAAGATACACTTTTAAAATTATTTAATCACAAGAACTCAGTCCCAAAGGTGTCTTGCTTTCTATCTCAGCTTCATTAGACTTTTATAATTATTAAGACCTCAGGTTAAAATAGGCTTTTACTGTGGAATCTCTCTATTTCCTGCTATCATTACCAGATATTTTTTTCGATACACTTGTATTATTTATTTGTATTATTCGACTTAACTGCTCGTCGCTGTCGCCAGTTGGGGCCGCTGATCAGGAAACTGAATCTGAACCGGACCCCAGGTAGGCAGTCGAACCCCTCTGGGTTACTGGGGCAGCTGATCGTGGGTGGCTCTGTCAGCCTTTCACCGAAATGCAACATATTACACATACGCCATGGCGGACCGCCGACATAGCCGCCGCTCGCTAATAAAGTTATTTGGCGGAGGCCATAAAAAAATACTGTCGCTATCTGTGGCACAGGAAACGGAGTCCGTCTATCTGCTGCCTACCTGGTTAGCTGGTTGGCTGCTTACCTGCCTGCCACTATGCCACTCTGCCACTCTGCCACTTCGGCGCACTGGGACTGAGACTGTCCGAGAGACATTTGCATGCCACGACATTGCAGTGCTACGTGCAACTTGTTGCCGCAGCCTGCAGTTAATTTGCATTTAATCCGCTGAGGCAAGGAGGCAAGGAGGCAGAGACTGCAGCAGACTGACACAAAAGACAAAATAAAAACGCTCTCCACGTCAGTTTTGAGCCGTTGTCGCAGTTTGTAGTTCTTATATTTACATTTCTTGTGGGCATTTCTCATAACTGGCATGCATGTTATTTATGCATAAGTACATTTTCAAATACCCCTTAAAAGAGGAGGGTTTCTTAAAAAAGAATATTCAGTAGGAGCTTTATTTTGGAATTTTTGTAAATATCAAAAATATTGAAATTAGTAATACATCTCTTTAAAGTATAATATTATTCTATTTCAATTTCAAAGGCTTCAAAACTAGTTCATTGACCAAGCGAAATTTGTTTATTTTGAAGGCTTAAAGCTATACAGATCGCCTTAAACCCTTTTCGAGGTATTTCGTTGTCGATTTAAGCTCCAACTTCTCTAGTTCTTAGTTTCCTTCTTTATTTTATTTTGCGATCAGGCCGGGAACGTGATGTCATGACAAAGGCAGGCGCTAGGGCTGCCTCACAGAACTCTGAGGCACAAAGAAAAATGATGTACGCGACGGGGCACAAGTGTCAAAGTAACAGCAGCGGCAGCAGCAGAGCTTAAAGAAGGTGTTGGCAGCAGCGACTTGGCCATAACCATAACCGTACCGGGGGCAGTGGTTCAAAGTCAACGATCTGGAGTTGGCTAACCTTCTGCCGGATGGTGGTTAGCAGGCGATGGGATGGATAGATTCCTGGTCTATTTCTGACTTTCACTTCTGCGCCGCATCCATGATCATCAGTCATTAAGGGGCGGAGCTCCATCTAAGCCATATCTGCGCTCCGTGAAATTATAACGTGAATGTCGCCGCGTCTGCGCAAATTGCCGCCACTTTGCGCCGCAGCTCGTCCCCACTCTATTTACGAGTGTGGTGGCGCCAATGGGAGTAGACCGGAGTGGATCGGAGTGGAGTGGAGTGGAGTGGACTGTTCCTGGCCAAGAGTGCCCCAGCCCGATGGCCACTAATCATGCTTATCGCATTAGTCATGGCAGCGCGAGCTCGCATGCAAATCATGCGCTTCAATTCGCATCAAAATTCCGCAAGAGCTGCCTGTCGCTGTCAATCTGCACACAGCAAGAAATTAATTAAGTGATAAATTAAAGATTTAACCATTACATACTGTAGAGAATTGATGGCTATAGCTTCTTAACAAGCTTTAAAGTGATTAAGCCAATTCGACCTATAATTTAGAAGCTCTAGAAGTAGGCTCCTAGGAAACACATTTTATTACAGCTGAAAGACCTAATAGTATTTGATATTATTTAGGTATAGTACCTGGAGTTTCTTTCTTTTTTCTGCCCTAATTTAACCCTAATTGCTTATTGAAAAATCACATTAATAATAGGCATAATTTAAATGGAGCCCGCTGGGCTTTGAACCAGAAACCCACTGCACCAGAGGCGAATGCCCCAGTCCCTAGGCCATTGGGCAGATTTTTTGTAGATACGGGTAATTAATTTAGATAATTTATCATAAATGCTGAACAAAATACCCAAAACTCGTTCTCCTAAATATAAAGAATTCACTGGGGAATTTAATAACATTTAGATATTTTTTTCTGTGCAAAAAGGGAGACATGTTACCGTCACAGGTGTGTCTGCGGAGACCCCGTCTTCGACTCCGGCTCAGACACTCGCCTTCATTGTGGACTCTGTCTATATGTGAGTCCATCTCGGAGTCGCGGCCCATGTCCGCCGCCTCATAGTCCATTTTCAATTATCTGCGTCGTTTGTTATTACTTTTATTATGACCAGCTGTGGCACCGGGGTGAAGCAAAGCGCGCACCAGCGGGTAATCAATGTTCTTAGCTGGTCAATGAACTGGCCGGGGGAATGGGAATGGGTTTGGGAATGGGCCAGGCTTCGAGGCACCCATTGTGGCTTACTTTTAGCTTGTTTTTGGCATTCCACAATATAAAATACCCCAACATTCGGTGTCGTTTTCTATTGGAAAGTGGAAAACAGCTTGGACATAGTAAAACTATGGGTATTACTGGTTCCAAAAATTGTTTTAGGAAGTCATAATTAGGTATTTTCTTAGAATTCTTAATTCTGATATTCCTAACAGCTATAAAGGTATCATTAACTTTTAATTTAATAATTCATATACTCCTCACCAGCATTCAAATGGGTTTTTATGTGTATTAAAGTTAAAGTTAAAGTTTCTTTCGAGTCTTAGAGCTCCCCTAATTAATTAATACGTTATCTAAAATATTAATAAATTAATTTATTATTATTTACAGTCGCAAGAACTCGCTGGTGGTGCGAACGCAGCTGAATGTGCGCGTGCATGCCATTATAGGTGAGTTTGATAGTGTAATTATTGCGCATACGCAGCGTGTGCTAATCCTTTGACCATTGCAGAGAAACTGCTCTCCTCGGAGGGCAGCGACCTGCGGCGAGCCCTCTTCTCGCTGAAGCAGGTGTTCCAGGAGGATAAGGATCTGGTGCACGCCTTCGTGGCCCTCGGCGGCCTCAATTGCCTGGTGCGCGTGGGCAATTGCGCGGACCAGAACTATCAGAACTACATTCTGCGGGCCCTCGGCCAGGTAGGTCCCAGTAATCCCAGAGATCCCAATCTGCGAACCCCAATCCCCAATCCTCAATCCCGACGACTAATCATGTCATTCGATGCGGCGGCAGGTCATGCTCTATGTGGACGGGATGAACGGCGTGATGAAGCATGAGCCGACGATGCAGTGGCTCTACTCGCTGATTGCCTCCAATTACCGATCCGTGGTGAAGACCGCCCTCAAGCTCTTGCTGGTCTTCGTGGAGTATGCCGAGTCCAACTGCTATGTGCTGGTCAGTGCCATTCACGCGGTGGATGCCTCCCAGGGCACTCTGCCCTGGTCCAACATAATGAGGTAAATGCTGCCTACTTTCGGGCTGACCAGAAGCTAACAACTGACTCCCTTTCAGACTGCTTAAGGACTACGACAATGCCGATGCCGAGCTGGTCATCTATGCCACGTCGCTGATCAACAAGACCCTGGCCGGGCTCAACGACCAGGACAGCTTCTACGACGAGAGCGATCTCCTGGAGCAGCAGGGCATGGAGACCGTGATACAGCGGTACATGTCCAAGCCCGGCACCGATCTGGATCTCCTCGATCAGCTGCAACTCTACGAGGCTGTGTTGAAGTGAGTTCTAGTCTCTAGATTATAAGATATACTTATCTGTAGAGTTATACATTATAAGAATTCATTTTATTTAAGAGACATTCGTTGACATTTTTCCTATTTTTCAGATTCGAGGATGGCGAGTCGGATGGCCAGCGCCTGCCCCAGAACTCGATGCGGAAGACACAGCGCTACAGGCCCGGATCCAATACCACGGAGCGGCGCAAGTCCCGTCGCCACAGCACTGACAACAGCCCCGCGCCGCTTACCAAGGTCCTGCCCACCACAGCGCTCCGGATGACGCCGACGCAGGCCACCCTGGACGAGGACAGCTCGGGTTCCGGCAACTCCACGGAGTTCAGTGGCGGGCTCTTCAATGAAAAGAAACGTAGGCTCCTAATGAAAACACTAATTAATAATTTGTAATTAATAAATAATACCTAATCCTTTAAAGCCCGCGATGGAGCAGGAGTGACGCCGGGACTCCGCAGGAGACGAGAGCGTGCGGAGCGGCACAAGAGCTTCCTCAAGGAGCAGCAGGAGGCGGCGGCCAATGGCATCTTTGCGGCTCTGGAGCAGCGCGAGGGTCTGGGTAAGTTCTAGGCTAAGCAACTGGCTGCTCCTCATCAGCTGCTAACTAACTAACGTGTGATTCTCTCTCCCTCGAAAACGCTAATCACTGTGTGTATTGTTGTCCCGCTGTTCACCCGCTGATCATGCTAACCATTACCACAAACAAACCACAATCCATCCATGCTGATGCTCCATAAAAAGGCCAAATTGTAACCGCCATACCCGCCACCATTCAAGGCGGCGACAGTCCGCCGGAGTCGCTGCAGCACGAGTCCTGCCACCAAACCAGTGGCAACCTGAGCCACCTGGGCAACAATAACCTGAGCAACATCAGCAGCAACGAGACGCCGAACAACAGCCTGCTGCTGATGAGCCCCAGCAAGCAGCTCCTGACCGGCAGCCACAGCATCTCCATCATCAACAACAGCTTCGACAAGGCCAGCAACCACAACAACAGCCAGAGCGAGTTCCTCACCAAGAAGAACCTCTTCCGGGAGCGCAACTCCACGGTGATCAGCGGCATCATGAAGAACATCCAGCAGACGGACAGTGCCTACAAGAAGTACGAGAACGAGGCCAACCGGCTGAACAACTACTACAGCCAGTCGCCGAAGCACCAGATCCTGGCCAAGGATCAGCCGCCGCCGGAGGTCCTCCTGAGTCCCAAGAAGACGCTGAACGCCTCGGGATTCGACTTCATGCCGGAACCTCTGAGTTCCACGCTCGTCAAGTGTGATACTGTGCCCGAACCGGAGCCCCTGAGTCCGGTGCGGAAGCCCGTCGGGGCGCCTCCTCCACCGCCTCCTCCGCCACCGCCGCCGCCGCCACCACCGCTCGGTTGGTGGCACGCTCCTCCCACCTACGACAGCCCGCCAGCCAGAACCCTAACCACTACTAACCCCGAGTTGCTGCCGCGTCCCGTGGATCCGTCAGGTGGGTCTAGCCAACTAACTCTCTCTCTCTCTCTCTCACCTGCCTCACCTGTGTACTCTCACCTGTGTTGCATACTCTCAAGCGCCGCCAGCTCCACCACATTGCATTGCACCAGCGCCGCTGCCTACCTTTGGGTGCCCCTTGCTTAAATATGAGTTAAATGTGTATTTTCTATCGCATCACAGACCTGGAGAGCGAGGACAAGCAGCTGCTCCTGCAGCTGAAGCGGGACCACACAGTCAAGGATCTCACCCAGAAGCTGAGCAACCTGCCCACCAGCCCCACGCAGGAGTCCGCCAACCGGGCCATCGTCGGCGACATGTCCGGCCTCATTTCGAAAGCCAAAGAGGGTCTGGCCAAGAGCAAGAGCAAGGGCGAGATATCCAGGTGAGTTAGGATACTGAACTTAATTGATCTTTGATTTTATTAAAATAGAGAGGTGGGAGTGAAGCCATTATATATCCTTAAAGAGCTGACAGGACTCTTTAACTTGTTCTAATTATCCTAAGAAACCTGGCACAAAGGATTTTGCTTTATTAATATTCGAGTTTGATTTGAGTATGCATGAAATGGGAGGGGATTATTATTATTGCAGAAGTTTATTTAAACATGACGCAAAACGAGTCAGACCAGTATTAACAAACCATAAATATTCATCATTAATCATCAGAAAATCTAAATAGTATTAGTCATAGTAACTTTAATAGAGGCAAATCCAGTTTGCTTATAGGTATTCAATGGTTTATAGATTGTATAATCCGGATTAGAATCATGTTCAAGAAATGAGTTCTCAAACTTTATACAAGCAAATAAAACAAATAAGGAACCTTAATGGTCTCCAGGTCTCCCTGCATTAGTCCCCATTCTATTCTTTTGATAACTTGTAGTTTTTTTGTAACTAACATGGCTACAAACTTGTCAATTGGGGTTCTATCAGCTATAGTTATATATACTTATAAAAATATATAGTGATGGCAAAGATTTACGAGTAAAAGTGGCGCCATCATCCTATGATATCAATTCAGGTTAGTCCCCCTTCGATAAGCAAGTGTGCCAGAGCCTTGTGGACTTTGGTCAGGACCCATAAAGATACTATCGGGAACTGTCTCCCAAGAAGATAACCATTCGGATTGAGAGGTGGTCAAGATTTATTGGGGGCAGACTTAGTTGTAAATCACACTTTATCCGTAGATGGGGTTGTACTTCTCGTACAGGGCGATGTAGGCGGCCTTGGCGGCGTCCACGGAGATGCCCTTGCGGCTCAGCCAGGCATCGTACTTGGCGGCGCCCTCGGCATCGGCGGGCTTCTCGATGGTGATGTCGCCCTCATGGATCTGCTTGTACAGGCCGTAGAACTCCAGGAACACCTCCGGGGGGGGCTTGGTGCTGAAGGCCTTGGTCTTCTCCAGAATTGCGTTGAACTGCGGGGTATAGAGTTCGACAGAGTTAGTCCCAAATCGAATCGCAACGATCCTCAACTTACATCCGCCATGTTGCTCGCTTGACAAATGTGCCGATTGCTCCCCGGTGCACCGTCTTTATACCGCCCGGAAATCGGGGAATTATTGTGAACAAGCCTTATCTGTGGCTGGGCATCGATAACGGCGGCCGCTGCAGGCCGATAATGTGAGAGTCCATTGTGCAAAGTGAAAGATTAGATTTATGCGGGACTTTCGTAAGAGTTCAGGCTCTTGTTAAGACTAAGGGGCACCTAAAAATCATGGTTATATGTCATCGGGTTTCTCGGATCTCTAGAAAGTAGTCTGTCCCACCCCTCACCTGATTTCAGATAGCTTATCTGCCAAATATACATGTGTATATAGTATATATAGTGCTGCTAGTCATCGATAAGCTCAGACTAATCATTTATGGGCCTCTCTACACGTTACCCCGATAGCTGGCTATCTGCGGAGAAAGAACTAAAAGAAAGAAATAAAGAAAGTGACTTAAACTTTCCTCTTCCTTTGCAGATCGTCGAGTGTGGACCAGGAACTCAAGAAGTCGGAGCCCAAGAAGTCGGAGAACGAGCTGCACTGGGAGGAGCTGGTGAGGAACATGACCCGGCCCCTGAATCTCTGCGACTTGGACTTCACGGATCTCAGGGATGACGACGAGAAGGATGTACTGGCTCCACGGGGACTGGGCGCCGGCATACCTCCGCCGCCTCCGCCTCTGGGTGGAGCCATCGCCCCGCCGCCCATGATGCCGCCCAGCCTGGCACCTCCGCCCATGTTCGGCTATGGGGGAAGCCTCACGAACAGTGTCAACAGTTCGCTGAATGGATCTGTCAACGGGGAGCTGGTCAACGGGAACAACACCATTAAAAAGAACAAGAAGACGGTTAGTAAAATATTCTTTAAAGGTTAAAGTTTAGATATTTGATTACTAATTAAATTATTAATTAATTAACAGGTCAAGCTCTTCTGGAAGGAAGTGCGCGAGGACATGATACCGCAGGTGGTGGGCAAGACCATTTGGGACGAGCTGCCCGATGCCAACGTGGACACCCAGAAGCTGGAGCATCTCTTTGAGTCCCGGGCCAAAGACTTGATGACCAAGGTGGGTTTTATTCCTATATTATGTTGTCCTAAGTAACCCCGATTGGGAGAAGGTTCTCGAAACTCAAGGACTCTACGATAAGTGTGATTAAACTAGTCATAGCCTCTCCTTTAAGTCTATGTTGCGTTTAACACAATGCGAATGATTTTTGTATTCTTCTTTCCTCTATTTATGGATTCTTGTATAATTCCTAATACATAAATGTCGAAACGGGCTGTTATTGCGGATAAATCTACCTAAATGTTGTGCTAAACTCAAAATCAAATGCAAATAATTCTCAAATATTCCAATGTTTCCAATGTCTCTAGGAGGTGAGTGCCACTGATGAAGTTTTTAAGTTTGTTTGTCCTCTTGTCTCTCTCTCTCTCTATCTCTCTGCATATCTCACTATAACTCACGATCTGTTGCCCATATGTTTTGTGTTTTTGGTGTTGGTTTTTATACACTCTCACACTATATAGTTAACCGAACAGAACCGTACAGAACAGAACTCCTCTACAAATCCGCACTCTGCACTCTGCACTCCACACTCTACTCGTTCACTCTTTGCACACACTCCTTGTGCTTTATCTCTGACCGATCGAACCTTGATCGAATATTGCTAACTTCGAACCGCCGATCTTGCAGAAGCAACAGGAGCTGAACAAGAGCAAGGAGATCATCGTCCTGGACCACAAGCGCTCCAATGCCATCAACATTGCGATCACCAAGCTGCCTCCGCCGCGGGCCATCAAGGCGGCCATCCTCAAGATGGACGCCACCGTGGTGACCCGCGAGGGCATCGACAAGCTGCTCAACATGCTGCCCACGGACGAGGAGCGCGGCAAGATCCAGGAGGCGCAGCTGTCCAACCCGGAGCTGCCGCTGGGCAGCGCCGAGCAGTTCCTGCTCACCCTGGCCTCCATTTCGGAGCTGGGGGCGCGCCTGAAGCTGTGGGCCTTCCGCCTGGACTTTGACAATAGCGAGGTTAGTGCTCTTAAATCTTTAACTGATCTTTGATCTAATTTCTTTTCCCTTTCGCAGCGGGAAATTGCGGAACCGCTGATGGACCTCAAGCAAGGCATTGAGATCCTGCGTCAGAACCGCACCTTCCGCTCCATCCTCTCCACTCTGCTGTCCGTGGGCATCTTCCTGAACGGAGCTCCGGTGAAGGGATTCCAGATCGAGTACCTGGCCAAGGTGCCCGAGGTGAAGGACACGGTGCACAAGCACTCCCTGCTGCACCACCTCTGCCACATGGTCATGGAGTCCAGCAGCGACACCAGCGATCTCTATTCGGAGATCGGGCCCATTACGCGCGCCTCCAAGGCCGACTTCACCGACCTGGCCCACAATCTCAACCAGCTGGAGGCCGAGTGCAAGGCCTCCTGGGATCGCCTCAAGCTGATTGCCAAGCACGACTGCCCGCCGCCACTGAAGCAGAAGCTCGTGGACTTCCTGGCCGACTGTGCCGAGCGCATCATCATCCTGCAGATCGTCCACCGGCGCGTGATGAACCGCTACCGGAAGTTCCTCCTGTGGCTCGGCATGCCCCAGCACAGTGTGGCGGAGTCGCGTCCCAATGAGTTCTGCCGCACCCTGTCCGAGTTCGCCTTGGAGTACCGCACCACCCGGGAGCGGGTGCAGCAGCAGCTGGAGAAGAAGGCCAACCACCGCGAGCGGAACAAGACCCGCGGCAAGCTGATCATCGACATGGCCAAGTTCAAGACCAAAGAGGATGTGGCCGACGCCGAGTTGAAGTGAGTTGTCTTATTTATATAGGGAAAATATTTAAACTAATTTCTTTAGTTATTTTTTTGTACTTTTTATTTAAAATAATGTTTAGCTTCTTTAGAACGCTCTAAATATTCCTTTATATATGCTTTATTCATATTTAATCAAAAATATCATTGTTAAACTAATAATTTCGTCAACTGATAAACAGTTTCTTGACTTCAGTTTCGTAGAATATTATGCGATAAAGAATTGTAATGGGAAGATAACATCTGGTGTTATCTAACTATTAATCTTTTTTTACTTATATCATTATATCATACGACCTTCCCAAAGATAAGGAGCTGTGTTGCCAACCCATATACATATTTATTATATCTTTTCAGATCACTTTTGGGCACACCCAGTGCGGACCAGGCTGATGGCACACTCACCTGGCGACGACGTCGGGCGGAGCAGCTCCGCTCGCCCATCGCCCGCCAGAGCGAGGAGCAGTTCACCGACGGAGACGACGAGATACTGGAATCTCTGGTCAAGACGGCCACTAAGGCGCCGGGAACCCGCACCACGCCCAGGGAACGGAAGCGGACGCGACACGCGGATCGCAAATCATGTAAGTTGAAGCAGCCACGAGTCCAGATCTAGATCAAGATCCACGTCCAAAGCTCTGGCAGTGAGAATACGTTTTAATGAAGAGGTGTTGGTCTATCTTTTCGAATCACACACAGCGCGCTATGTCTATAACCTGTAGCTGGACACTATCAGAAACCAGAAACACACTACACCGCCAAGAATTCCAAAAGAGACACGAATCAAATGAACTTGCCAGAATTCTTTATTTCCCCCACACAAAATTCCAAATTCCAAAATTACACCATAAATCCTTGCCCCTGGATTTCGCAGCTTTTGTGACTCCTTTAGTTTTGCCTTACGAAGCTTACGAATCTGTTGCCTTTATATTGGGTTTTAATTTTATTTCCTTTTCGTTCTTTTACCATTAACGCACCAATCCAACCAATAAAAATATATATCCAAACCCAACAAATCTGAAATATTGACTATCGAAGTGAAGCGCAGCCGCACGCGCGAAGGATTCACAGTTGAAAGAGCACCATCGCCGTAGAACCCGAAACCGTTACCGATACCGATACCGATACCGATACTGTTACCGATACCGTAACCATTAGTGTTAACCGTAGCCGTAACCGTTGCCAAAAGAACAGCCACTGTTTTTTAGGTTTTACCTTTTTGGTTAGTGAATTGATTTGAGTTGAATTTTTACCTTGTTCTACATATTCCTTTGTTCAAACTTTTTTTGGCTGACACTGTTGTTCAGCTTTCAGGCCGAAACCGATTTACACTATCGATAGAAGCAATGAATTCGATTTAAGTTTCATTTATCGATTTTCTAAATTGTAATGTATCGAAAGTGAAAGCCAGAAGAGGCCTGTATATTTTGTTAAAGATCTGGTTTTTTATGCATGGGAAAATGGGTCGAAACTCTGTATCAGAGCCTTGTAAATATATTAAGCATGTATTAACGGATTTTCAAGCCACTAACATTACCCGCATGACCCACACATCTAACAAGGCATGTTGGCCACAGACTAATTAAATCCTATATTGTCATTTTATTGACTTTGTAATAATATCACACATTAATATTTACAGTGCGTCGCACGCTGAAAAACGGTCTGACCGACGAGGAGAAACAGCACGTGGCTGCCTTGATACAAACCTATTAGGATTAGGATTAGGAGAGTATTTTCCCTAGAGAACCCCGCATCGCACCCGAGATAATGATAACCCGATCCCGAAACGGAAACCGAATCCCAGTGAAGTCACAAGTCGGGCAATGCGCGCACAGACTGAAATTGGCGATCTCAGGCGAGCAAGCGAACCCAAAATCCAGGACCCAGGAAATCCCTTTTTTACGACAAGCAAACAGCAACGAAAATGTCCTTAAACAAAACCGTTTTTCACAGTGTTTTTCTGTTATTTAATTTTTTTTTGTTTTTGCTTCAGCTAAGTATTATTAATTAAACGTAATTCAATAAACCTGTATTAGTAGTTGGAAAACGATTTTAATGTTAGAATTTCGATTGCGAGAAATTCCAATATCCCGATGTCCCCTCATTAAATTTGTACCAAAACACTCGACACGATTTTGTGTGTTTCCAAATTAACTTAAATCTAAAAGTTATGTCTAACTTAAATACGAAAATCAATAAATAAAACATATTTATTACATGCGAAAATTGTGTGCGTTTTGCTGGCGACTTCCCAGCGACTTAAGTCGCTCGTGCTTGCCCTCAAATTGTAAAGCATGCTTTTGGGCTAAAATCCATTTGTGCAAGGCTGCTGGACGTAGTCCAGGCAAAAGCCTCGATTATCGATGTCGTTGGGCGCCTCTACGCCGTCCGTGTGGAAGTAAAGGCGGAAAGGACGAACGCTGGCTGCCGAGGGATAAAGAAAATATAATAATAATATAATAATATAATAATATAATATAATATAATATAATATAATATAATATAATATAATATAATATAATACAATATAATAAGAAAAACACTAATAACTTGAACCTAAATCTGCCAAAAAGTGATTTTAGTCTGTACTCACATTGCACTGTCTTGGCCAGCATCCCAGCCTCGGCGCTGAACGTCCCCCCGCAGACGCGATCCTCGCATCCTGGCAGCGGTGGAATCCTGTCCGCCGACCTGATGCACCCGATCAGCAGCCAGTCGCTCACACAGCCGTTGGGATTGGGCGGCAGGATTCCGCCGCCACCGACAATTGTGGGCACCGGATTGTTGGAGTTCCCAGACAGGGTGAAGGCCCGTGACCGGTTGTTCTCCAGGTCGGGGCAGGTGTTGTACTGGATGCCGCAGAAGTTGCGCTCGTTGCGGATGCAGATGCTGTAGTCCTGGTTGGAGAGCTGCCTGCCCCCCACCGTGTTGTAGTTGAAGCTCCTCACCCGTCCACTGATGGCGGTGTAGTACTGCAGGCAGCCCTGGTCCGCCCGGCTGATGCTCCCGCAATGGATCTGGGTGACCCGGATGCGCCAGAGGCGCGGGAAGCTCCCGCTGGTGATCACCGATAGCACGATCGGATTGCTCTGGCCCAGACCCGCGTCAATGTACACTGCGAAAGGCACAAGGTTGGCATTGGAAAGTGTGAGCGTTTTGTTACTGGCACGGATCATAAATTGCATTGTTCTGTACAATATTATCGGGGAGATAAAGCATCATCACCACATTCAAACTAATTTAATTGTAATAATATTTAATGGTGATCAGAACAAAGAAATTGCTAAACAAAAGTACACATCATTTACAAAAATGGTTGTAAATTTACATATATTAGATTTGATCTGGAAAGTGAAAGCATATTTATATATAATATATATATATATCAGTTTTGCACAAACTTTAACATATTTTAATACGAATTTTACATTATAATATATACTATTTAAATAAATTATAAAATAAAACATTAACTCACTGTGATCGCCTGTTGAGCTGCCGCAAATTGTGGGTGTGGGACTGCCGCCCGATATGAGTAACTGGTCCTGGTTGCACAGATGATTGGCTGCCTCCGGAGGGGCTATGGAAAACATATCCAGATCCAGGCGCAGCTGACAGATATCCGGGTGGAGTTTCTGGACAGTCACCTGGCAGCTTCCGGTGCCGTCGTAGACATCCGGATGATTGGGATTCACAAAGTACGTGGAGTTCTCGCGTATTACTCCCCCACAGGTCTGAAGAACTGAGAAAGGAAAGGCTATAATATTATATATTTCCTCCCAAAAGCCCCCATTAACTCACAGATGCAGCAGACGCCGTAGCCGCCGCCACAAGG
Source organism: Drosophila pectinifera (assembly GCA_008042775.1). Lineage (NCBI taxonomy): Eukaryota > Metazoa > Arthropoda > Insecta > Diptera > Drosophilidae > Drosophila > Drosophila pectinifera. The sequence continues at coordinate 87,018 of VNKC01001991.1, forward strand.
ACCCGCCGGAATGCCGTTGCGCAGGACGCAGTCCTTGCTGGGAATGCAGTTTCCCTGCTCGCCCGATGGCGCCGAGCAGCTGCCAGGACCGATGGGAACCAGGGCGAAGATGGGCAGGACTGGCGGGGGGAAACATTTGTCTTAATTTAAAACACTTTCTTTGGGGGGGCAACCACTCTCGAACTCACACTTAGATTCCCTCAGACGCGGAGCCGGAGTCAGCCACTTGCTGCCGAAAATCAAGTCCCGCCAACTGTTCGTGGCCGTCTGCCTGTGCACCTTACAGGTGGCCAGGACCAGGAGGCCGAGGAGCCCGGCTAGCTGCAGCTGCAACATGGTTGGTATTAATCCACTGGGTGATGGGCTCAGTTGGTGGCGAGTCGCTTGGCAGATCCGCTCGCGTTGATTTGTGACTTTGTTATGGCACGCAGCGCTGGCGGGGGCGACAATTTATTTCACTTGGCGTGGCAAAAAGTTTAATGACCGCAATTTGTTCAACGCTTTTCGCTTTTTAGTTTTAGTAAGCCCAGCTGAATTTAGCTGAATATTAATTACAATAACAAAACGCAACTGCCACAACAATTAGATGCGCCACAATCAGCCAAGTGCACTCGGGGAAAAACTTAAAACTTGATTTTTGATAATATCTTTAACTTGTAAAAGGTCTGTAAAATATAGGAGTGTTTCCTAAAATAGAAAAAATATTTTAAAAATATTAAAAAGATAGTTTTATTAATAATTCTCAGAGATCATTTAATAACTGATAACTATAAAGAGATGAAATATTTTGTGGTCTATATGTTAGGTTTAATTTTCAGGAAGAACCTAGAAAAATGATTTATGTTCTTATAAAAAGCATGTAAAATATAAAAGTGTTTCCTTAAATAAAAATATATCTAAAAAATACAGAAATAATAGTTTTATTAATAATACTCAGAGATAATTTTATAACTGATGACTATAAAGAGATAAAATCTTTTGTGGTTTATTTGTTAGGTTTAATTTCCAGCAAGAACCAAGGAAAATGATTTATGTTCTTATAAAAAGCCTGTAAAATATAAGAGTGTTTCCTTAAATAAAAATATATCTAAAGAATACAAAAATTTTAGATTTATTAATAATACTCAAAGATAATTTAATAACTGATAACTATCAAGAGATAAAATCTTTTCTTGTTTATTTGTTAGGTTTAAAGCCCAGCAAGATCCAAGGAAAATAATTTAATTAAGAATGTTCCATTTCTTTTTAACTCATATATTTATGTGTACTCTTATTTAAAGATATTTTTCTTATATCAAAAGAAAACTTGTATAATTTTTCCAAGTGCATTTGCGGGGTGGTGCAGATCTGTTAGATTTGTTGAATGTTTTGGATGGGAGGCGGTCCCATCTCTGCGCTCTCGCCTTTCACGTTTGCTTCCTGTTGCGAATTTGCTTTCCACACCTCTGTGGCGACCATTAAATATGGAGCAACTCCTCCGCAGGTCGGAAACTCGGGCATGAAAGTGCTGGGAGCAATTTGTTTACGGCATCGCAGGCCCAGCGGCAATCACGGCAAATACTGCTACCGTTTAGACCCATTAGCAATTGGGGTGTGCATAGCCGCTACACCACTTTGACGTCATTGCTTCATATGTCTAATTTGATTACACACAGCTCCAGCGCAATTGGGTCAATGTCAATTAAATTGCTTAATTCAATTAGAGCCTATTTAAAATGGATGAAGAGTCTTTTCGGTTACCTCATTTGTTTTATTCTTTTCCGGGAGCCGCAAGAACTGACCTTCGCAACAGAATTTGCGTAGCTTTTGGCCCTGGTAAGGCGAGCTGGCCAAAACAACGATAAGCTCTTAGCTGGAAGGTCGCAGCCAGAAATATATGGCCGCAGCTCTTCAAGGCTGCAATTTCCGTGGAAACTATTCTGAAAGTAAGAGCAATTCGCGAATAATAAATTATGCGGTTATGAGTAGTAAACAAACCCTGAAGGATAATTCAAAGAAGCCAAGAGTGGAAAGTTAAAATTATATGACTTACTTTAAAAAATAAATAAAGACTTATATTTATTTAGTCTGAAGTCAGAGGAACTAAAGGTAATTTCATGGCAAACAAGGAAAAGTGAATGAATACCTAAAATGTGACTAGAAATTAAGTAAATAATATGTTGTCTATAGTTCATTATAGTCAGCGTATAATTTACTTCATTTCTTAAAGTGAATTTAACATTTACACAAGACAATACAATTTTTAATGAATGAAATTGAATTATATTTATTCAATAATGATTATTTATTCTAATAAATTAATTATTAAATTGATTAATAATTACTCTAGTAAAAGTGAATAAATAATCACCATTCCTTAGCAACTAAGTACACACACTATTTAAGTAAATAAATGTGGAATCTAACAAAGCTTTTATTAAATATCTAAAGGTATTTCTAGAATTGTGTGTTTTGCGCATATTTAAAGAGCTTTAAAGGCTGGTGATAAGATATATCTGCAGATAAAGATAAGATTTCCCCTTTTTACACCTCAGAGAATATTTAATTTTAAAAGAAGTTTGTTATTTAAATTTGGTTATTAAATAAAACTTTATTTATTTGGTAAATCTGATTATTATTATATATTAAAAAATAGCTCATTAAGGAGCAGCCCTGTCGCACTCCACGGTGCCTGTGATTTCGCAACTATCCACGCAGTATTTTCCGGACGAGATGGAGCAGATCGTGTTGTCCTTGCACCTGGTGACCTGGTCGGTCAGAGTGGTGCCGTCGCACATCTGGAAGGTGGTGCGGCTGGTGCAGACGAAGAGGTTGTTGCCGTTGCAGGACTCGCAGGATCCGTCGGTGCCGTCGTCCGGGCAGGCGGGCGTCACGAAGTCCTTGTCCATGCAGATGGCGGCCATGTCGGTGCAGACCTTGCCTGCGCCGCACGGCAGGACCTGGTTGGGTGCCACATTGTCAGAGCACAGCCGATAGTGGGTCTCGTTCAGACAGGCCACATTGTTGTTGATCTGGCAGGTGTTGCAGATGCCTAGGACCACCACCGACATGGAACTGAAGGCCACCAAGAGGCACTGGAAATGAGTCAAGTTTTTAGAGATATATTTCACTCAAACCCCAAGTGAGCTCACCAGACTTCTCAGGATCTGGGACTGCTGCATAATGCTGTTTTTGACTTCGACTAACTGGAGAGCCGAACATGCGCCCCGCTTTTATATGAGCAGTGATCTCGGAGAAAAACACCAGATATCTTCGGTTTATGGCGGGGGTTAAGTCTGCTAGAGATTGAAAAATATACGAGCTCCCGTGCTACCCGAAGATTACCTCTTCCTAGGAAGCCCCGCTTTATGGCCTAGTCGGCATTGAGAGATAACTGTTATGGCCGCGGGATAGCCATAAAGATATGACTCCCGTCGGGGTTTATAAAGCTGGGCAGCTGCTCCTCCATGACTCAATTGAAAACTCGCAATGGAGGCGTTTAAACTTGTACTTCTGCTGGTGGCTCTCTGGCTTCCAGGCCAACCCGTGGACGCCGTCTGCAATAAGTGTGTGGATTCCCACGCCTGCACCGCTGAAGGCCAGTTCCAGATATGCTACAATGGTAAGGTTCCGATGATTAATATGCCAAAAAAAGATGACCCAGCTCATCATCTTTCTACAGGTGTCAGGGACCAGAATATCACGTACACCTGCCCCGAGTCCAAGCCCATTTGCACGAACTTCGAGATCGTTTGCATGCCGGACAGCACGGGAACTCCCCGGGGATGTGGCGACGTCTCAGGGTGTGGCGTCTGCACCGGGGCCAACATCTTCGCCTGCACTTCGCTGACCACCTTTGCTGTCTGCAGCGATGGTGAGGTTCTCGGCAATAACTACTCCTGTGCCGAGGACTATATTTGCAGTGTAGCAGCCGCCCAGGATGGCGATCCTTGCGTTACCCGTTGCAACATGGACGAGACGGATATATGCGACAGAGTTCTGGATACGGAAGGGGACGGGGACGATAGCACCACTGCCAGCACTGAGAGCTCCACCGAGACTTCCCCTACAACCACTGACTCGGAGAGTTCCCCAACCATCACTTCCTCAGAGACTTCTCCAACCATCACTATCCCAGAGACTTCTCCAACCATCTCTATCCCAGAGAGTTCTCCAACCACCACTACCCCAGAGAGTTCCTCAGAGACTTCCTCACCCACCGTAACCACTGAGACTTCGACAGTGACCATCTCCTCCACGGATACTTCCTCGGAGAGCACTACGGGTAGTTCTACAGTGCCACCCTTCAATGAGGTCGTGTATTGCCAAGGACTCAATGCCACGGGTCGCTATCCCATTCCCAATGACACGGTCTGTACGAGGTAGGTCTCTCAATGAACCTCTAATGTCCAGGAACTTCATTAGTACTTCACCCGATCTTTCCAGCTATATCTACTGCGTGTTCAGGAGCACTGGCTATGTGGGTTTACTGTACAACTGCACCGCTGCGAAGCCCTATTTCAACGCGGACATCAACAATTGTGACACTGTAAGACCAGCCCTTGCTGGCTGCACCAATTAAGCCTGTATATCTGTATATATCTTATAGCTACATACTCCTTTGTAATAAATAAAATAAATTTATTAAAAATAGTCAATTCTATTCTATTAAAAATAAGATCTTTGAAAGCATTTATTGTATATCAATTTATTTATTGCCGCGAAACTTAAACAACATTTCTCAACTAATTACTTTATCCAGATATACTTAATGGATTTCTATACTATTTATCCTTCTTAAGGGGCCTCTCTGTCGCACTCAAAGGTGGGCTGAATACTTAATGCCTCGCAGAGGTCCACGCAGAATTTACCCGACTTTATAGAGCAGATAGTCTTGTCCTTGCAGTGAATAACTTGGTCGCCCAGCTCGTTGCCATTGCAGGTCTGGAAGGTGGTCCTGCTGGTGCACACGAGAGGAGCACTTCCATCGCAGGCCGGGCAGACCACTTCTGGGCAGGAGGCCGGGGCTCCCAGAGGCATGCAGATCCTCACGAGACCGGTGCACACCTGGCCATCGGGACAGGCCATTACTTGATCAGGCGGCACGCCTGTGGAGCACAAGGTGAAGTGGGTCTCGTTCAGGCACTTGGCATTGTTATCCTGGCAAGTATTGCACTTGGATTCGCCGAGGACTACGGCTGACATGGCACAGATGGCCAGCAAGGAGCACTGTATAATGTTCAGAATTTAAGCAACGATTTCAAAGGATCTTGTCTATATAGTTACCAGATATCCCAGGAACTGGTAGTGCTGCATTGTGCAGGTTCCGGAGATTGCAAACCGACTGAGGCAGATATCTAGCCTGCACTTTTTAAATAAACTCAGATGCAAATAGTTGCAACGGTTTATAAGGGGCTTTAGTCTTAGATATATGAACCTTATAAGCCAACTAGCTGGAAGTGCATCTAATGACCTCACACGATAGGATAGGAAATAAATTATTTCCGAGATAAGTATGAGCAGATTGTTATGTTTTTCTCACTATCTAAAATTTGGTTCTGTGTAGCCTGTAGCTGTCAATAACCTCAGCTCAACATAAACTTACGAAATATATATTTGATATTTGTTTAATGAATGTCTAAATAGCGAATTCAAGCGTTATGAATCGGTTAGCTAATGTAAGCTACTATAACTTTCTCGACGCAGGTCGTTCCACCTGTTTGGAGCCCGGCAATTATCGAGTATATCGACTCCTGGTCAATGTCCGCACCCACGTCTCAGTCCACCCCATGCAGCCTGCCGGGAATTACTTGAAACATTCACATCGTGGGACGAGGGCCCATAAAACCGCAATCATGTGGAAAGCCAAGCCAAATAAAACAATTAGCAGGCGGAGAAAAGCAAAGAGTAGATAAACATTGGAGTCTGGAATAGAGGGCCTAAACTTGGAGGTAGCATAGGCCAAGTTTAGTAGCCGCAGAACCTTGACAGTGAGCAGAGGCAGTTCGGAACTACTAGACGTGAAATGGCCCAAAGGATGGAGAACTCAGTTAAAGGACTAGCAGTGGTAAAGGATTTCTCTAAGGCGGCAAAGTAACGAAGTTACTATACAATATATCAGGATAAAGATATAATATTCTTAAATACAAAAAGAAGGCCTAATATACATAGATATATATAGATATCTAATAGATATAACATTTCTCAGGTGTTTCTGGCCCTTTTTGTGGTGCAAACCATGTCCGTTTGCAATGTCTGCCAGTCGAATAAGGTGGCCTGCATCAACTCCACCTCCTTTTACCTGTGCTTCGGCGGTAAGTTTAAACTTAAACATTATATAAACATATATTATATATATATATTTAATATGGTTCCTTGCCAGATGGAACCCCTCATAGGGAACAGCTGTACCACTGCCTCGAGGGCTTCGACTGCAGCAATCTCACGGCGATCTGCGTCCAGAAGAGCAGCCAGCGGCCCCCCAGCTGCGGGGACACCTCGAAGTGTGGCCAGTGCAATGCCAACATCAACTACCTGTTCGCCTGCCAGAGCCGCGGCATCTTCCAGATGTGCTACGGAGCCACCAGGCCCACTGGGAAGTTCGGCTACTGCCCCGCGGGCACGGTTTGCGATGCCAGCAGCACCGCCATTTGTGTGCCGGAGGTCGAGGGTCAGGCGCTCACCTGCGACATCAACGATGAGCTGGTGGACACCACCACTGCCTCGCCATCGGTGACCACTGAGAGTACCACTGATAGCACCACGGACTCCACAACTGTGGAGAGCTCCACCGAGGAGTTCACCACGGGGACACCTCTGACTCCCGCCCAGATGTGCGCTCAATGGAATAAAACCGGTCTGTTTAACTATGTCCCCAGGGATCCCTACTGTCAGCGGTGAGTGAATCCTGCTTCAAAATATTATTTAATAAGATCTTAATAATATAGAAAAGATATAGTATATAAAAGTTCCCAGTGACGAGCGGCGTGATTATTGTTTACCTTTTTTTGGCGTCACCAAATGTGCGTGAATCTGCGTTATTTTCCACCTTTTAATAAATTTTATTTCCTTATCTTTACAGCTACGTTAGTTGCTATTTTAAAAATTCCAAGCTTATCAGATCCGAGGAATACACCTGCCCAGTGAACTCCTTCTTCGCTTCCGAGACCCAGAGCTGTGTCTACGTGAATCCGGGCTACTGTCTGTAGAGTTAAGTTAAGAAACCCAACCAATAAACCCTCCAATACTCTTTCTCTGAAGAAGTCTACTTAATCCAGGAGGACTCCTCTCTGAAGAAGCCTTCTTAATCCAGGAGGACTCCGTTGAGGGTTAGGCTGGCCACCGTGGCCGAGCAGGTGGAGGGCAGGGCGGCGGCGCAGGTGCGGCTGGCGCTGTTGTAGTAGAGGTTCCCCGGGCAGGTGTACATCTTCCCATTCCAGGTGCCACTGAGCAGAAAGCAGTTGATGTACTGGTGGCATGTGGTGCTGGCATCCGTGCCCACCGGGTAGTATCCCTCCGCCCTCATCGCCCGGCAGTATGCATTGGGATTGCTGGTCGTGGGCGCCACCGTCGTGGTGGTGGTGGAGCTCCCGCTGGTGGTGCAGGTGGAGGGCATGGCTGCCACACACAGACCCGAGGCACTGCTGAAGTACATGCTGCCCGGACAGGTGTAGGTCTGGCCAATCCACCTGCCGCTGACCAGGGAGCAGGCGATGTACTGGCGACAGGTCGTAGAGGCATCATTGCCCACCGCATAGTTCCCCTGCCTCTGGACCGCCGCACAGTACGAGGACGCCGAGCTGGTGGACGGACTCGTCGCCGTGGCTGCGGTGGTGCTAGTGGTGGTGCTGGTGGTTGTGTCATCGGCATACGAGCAGGTGGGCATCACCTAGCGGAAATATAATATTCTGTCTGTGTATTCCGGGAAATTAATTAATCATAAAGTAAGCTTTGGGTGCCAAAAGTTGCGGAAGATAAGACACACATAACCGAGTGCCTTTAACTAATTAATTTTCCTTTCAAATTCTATCAAAGTAAATGTTATTTCATTCTAATTCTTTAAAGAATATCATATTAAATCCACCTAAGAGACTCGGCTTATGTGAAACTTGTTATATTTAAATCTTAAGCTTGGCTGTGCATAAAACCATCTCTAATAAACGGAGCGACTTTCCTGGCATTTAATTTCCTCTCCGGAGCTTTTTGAGCTGTTATTTTTCAGCATATCCTCGTAAGTCCTTTGCACGCACCTTAATTTCCCCAAGAACAGGAAATCCAACCCCATGCCCTCGCAATACATAGCTTCAAGGAGCCGGAACTCACCCCATTCGCTGGCAGACCGCATATCTGGGTATCCTCGACGTTGCACACATAGCCGGCGGCACAGGTGCCCGTCGAGTCCTGGACGGTGTTCGTGCCCAGGCAGAGGGCGAAGCTGTTGGTTCCGGTGCAGGCGAATGTCTGGCTGGAGTCGCACTTGTTGCACTCCTGGCAGTCGGAGGCGGCCGCCCCTTCCGGCTGGCAGAGCACCCCGCTCGATGCACTGACGCAGGCGTAGCCGTCGGGACAGGCGGCGGGTGGTGCGGTGGCCAGGACGCCCACTTGGCAGGCCTGCATCTGGGTCGCCGAGTAGCAGGTGAGGTTGTTGGCGGCGTTGCACACGTTGCAGGTGCCGCGGGTCGAGGCCACCAGACAGGAGAGGATGAGGCCGAGGACGAGCGCCCTGCCAAGTGGCAAGCAAATACGGTTAGGCGACATTTCTGGCTACGATTGTCTGCCAACTGATGCTGGTGGCCAGCAGCCAGACGGCTTAAATAGCGTGTTATTTTTTCGGCAGCTGCCTTGGAGTGCGCAGATTGCCCTTAATCCGCACAGATCTCGGCCAGCGGGACCAATTTAGATAAGCTCCCGGGTTTCGGGGTCGGCGGGTAAGCCTTGCATACTTTTCGGCGACTCTGGATTTTCTCTATGTGGCCAGGAAAAAGAGGCATCGGAGAAGCAGGTAACCAGTTCGGATTTAAAATATTTAAATATGATGTTGGGGTCTTAAAATTATTATTATTTATTTAAATACTATGTATTCTATACAGCAATTATAATCTGTTATAAGTTTTTAGTAAAGATACTAAATAAGTTTTATTTCGTATGATTTAAAAGGGGCATTTTGTCGCCGAAATTATATAAAATATTTATATTAATTCTTATAATTAATTATCATAGAAATAAGATGAGGTAGTACAATTCAATATATATAGATATACATTATATATACTAATATAATTACATTATTACATTATATTTATTTATTTTATTTATCATTTAAAAGCGATATTTTGTCGCCGATATTATATAATATATTTATATTAATTATTATAATTAATTATCATAGAAATAATATGTTGTAGTACATTTCTATATATTTAGATATACATTATATAAACTTGTATAATTACATTATTACATTATATTAGTATTCAGTTAAGATACTAAATAGGTTTCGTTTCGTATGATCTAAAAGCAATATTTTGTCGCCGAAATTATATAACGGATCTATATTAATTATAATAATTGTTTATCATTGTAATAATATATCATATATAATAATATATATATATATATATAATATAGATATATATATTTCGAATCATGATCGAATTCTTTGAATGAATTTGCAACTTCTATCTATAGTTTTTTAAAACTAGTTTAAAAGCTTTTTGGTGGCAGTGAGATTATTTTTATAGACACTTTTCAAATATTTAGATGGCATTGAGTGACGAAACTGCCATATTTGTTTTGGCAAATTCTATAATGATAATCTAGACCAAGTTTCTGGATAGGACTGATACTTAATCTGGCTGCATCACCATGATAGCTGCAGTTGCTCTCGACGATGCTCCGCCAGCTGCTGCTCTTGGGAATCCTGCTGGCCATGTGCCTCGGCAGGAGCCGGGCGGAGTGCAATGCGTGCTCCTCGGACTCCAAGGTGGCCTGTGTGTCCCGAACTCAGTACCAGAACTGCACGGAAGGGATTCCGACGGGACCCATTTCCACCTGCCCGAATAGTACTAATTGCTCAGCCACCGCTGTGGCGTGCACCTCGGAGGAGGCCTTGGTCGCCTGCGCGGACTGCGGCAAGTGCAATGGCACCCAGGCTTTCACCTGTACGAGTCCCAGCCACTTCGCCGCGTGTGCAGGTGTGAGTGTATCGAGCGTGGAGTACAGTTGCGTCCAGGGGCAGGTGTGCAACATCAACAATCCCGCCATCTGTGGAGCGTCCTTTAATGGCACGGGCGCCACCTGCTCCTACTATGATGATGCCACGGAAACCAATAGCTTCTGCAACCTGAAAGCCTCCACCGGTCGCTACCCCTATCCCAATGAATCCAGCTGCCTAAGGTGAGTTTGCTGGATATTATTATTTAAGCTTTCAATAACCTATGTTTTCTTAAGATACATCTACTGTTTTCGCAAGGCCTCTGCCTGGGTTGGAAATGTCTGGCTGTGTCCTTCCACAAAGCCCTATTTTGATCCCAGTTCCTTGATTTGCAGTAAAACCAAACCTTCAGCCTGTACTTGACTTTAATTTGTGGATATAATTTGCATTATTTGCTTGTCATAAAGCGCAGTGTTATCTCTTATAAAGCTTACCCTGTGAAATGAATAAATCTGCCTTGTTTACAGATCCGTAAGTCATTATCTTTACGATTTCGCACTTCTGTATATCATCTCATAATAGCTAATAATAATTTGAGAGGCAAGTAATAAAAATACAAAGTGTTAAAATAAACACGTGATGTAAAGCGGATATCTTCTTTTATCTTTACTTTTAAGTCTCTTAAATCTTTAGTTGGATAAAAGAGACATTTGACTGCTTTCCAGAAAGTGTTATTTAGTTAAATGCGTTTTTTTAATTAAATATTTAGTACATTGACTTAATTCTTAGATTTATATATGAGAAACAAACAAACCAAGCAGAAAAACCTCTTAAAGAGGCTGCTCTATTAAGTTTCTTTTAATTTAGAACCGAAACCGAAAGAATAATGATTCTAAGACTCTAATATTAAGAATATTAAATATATAAATTACGTACTTCATGGCAATTTTTTATGGCATTTTTAATGATATAAATTTGGTTTGAAGAACATCTTTAATTCCCATGAATATATTTTACGACTTAATTATAGTCACTAATCCCCTTGCAGTTATGGCTCTTTGTTGGAAGTTCTAGTTTTTTGCGCTTGATAAGATAAGTGCGAGGGCATAAAGTCAGCTGTCTGGTACTAAGTATAGTTAGTTGGCCTCAAAGATGCAGCGTCTCCTGATCCTGTTGGTAACAGCCGTTGTGCTGGGGATCCTCCTGCGGGGCATCCGGGCGGACTGCAATGTCTGTTCCGCAGAGAGCAACGTGGCCTGCGTCTCGAACACCGCCTTCCAGTTCTGCTCCGCCCAGGAGTTGCCCACGGGAGCGGTGTACAGCTGCCCCACAGGATACTACTGCACCCCGAACGCGGCCATTTGCGACGCCAACGCGGCCTTCAGGTCCTGCGTGGGCTGTGGCAGCTGCAACGCGGACAGCACCTTCGCCTGCCTCTCCGCCACCAGCTTCGCCCTGTGCCTGGGCACCACCTCGCCCTCGCAGATCGTCGGGAACTGCGGAGCCAACTACGTCTGCGATTGGAACAATGCGAATATATGCGGCACTCCCGCCACGGGCTCCCAGGCCACGTGTCCCTCCGACAATGATGGAGTGCCGGGCTTGGATCCCACCACCATGACACCCACGGAATACTGTGCCACCATCCAGCAGAACGGAAGATTCCCCTACGGCATAGATCTCAGCACCACCTGCAGGCAGTGAGTACAGGACTCCATCTACTCCTTACCCTTGTTTAATTGGGAACTCCATTTTAGGTACATATATTGCCATGTGAATGCCGATGTCTGGACAGGAGGTCTCTACGATTGTCCTGGCCTCACGTACTTCAACAGCACCTCCCGACTCTGTGGTCCTGGGGTTCCACCGAGATGCACTTCCGGGGTGGCCACCTTGAGCCTGAGAAGCCTATAGATATAAACCTGATAATATATATAATATATATACAATATAAGATAATATATATAATATATATACAAATAATGCAATCAAATAAATGATATGTGAGCAATGTATCTTCCTCTTTAATAGAAAAAGCATTAATTTCTTACACTTAAAATACGTTAAAATTTATACTTATAATTTGATAATACTTTGATACTTCGAAATTTATTTTACAAACATTTATTTCGTTTGAACTTAGTTTTTGGTATCAGATCATGATCACAAAAGGATACGATTTCATCTCCTTATCTTCGCCATATTCTGTTTCTTAAATTTTAATATAAAATATTTATATAGAGTTGTTTAGTAAACACTTAAGCTGAATTAGAACTAACCTTAATACTTGGCAATATTTTTCCAGGAATAAGGTAATGAAGTTGTTTTTTAAGAGCTCACTAATACCTCTACTATTTTGTAGACAGGCTATTGTTCTTCACGTGACGTAAAGTACATATATATATATATAAAAATTCCCGGAAAGATTAGTTATCAGATGGGAATAGTTGCACTTGGATAAGATAACCCCCACTGAATAAATTCGGATGCAGGGCCCAAGCTTCACTCAGTTGAACTTGGAGATGCTGCGCCTGCTGATCCTCCTGGGAGTCGCAGTCCTGGGCTGCCAGGCTGCCTGCAATACGTGCTCCGCGACCACCAGAGTGTCCTGCGTGTCGCCGACCCAGTTCCAGTTCTGCTCGGCGGACTCCGTGGTCATCGGAGGCCTCTACACCTGCCCCAGTGGCACCTACTGCACAGACTCCTCCCCCTTCTGCAGCAGCGACTCCAGCTCGGTCACCTGTGCGGGCTGCAATACCTGCAGCTCCGACAACCGATTCGCCTGCACCAGCAGGAACACCTTCGCCTTGTGCCTGGGCACCACCACTCCCAGTACTTCGATCGGTGGAACTTGCGGCTCGAACTATGTTTGCAACCTGGAAAACCCCGATATTTGTGGCAGTCCCACAACGAACACCGTGACCTGCTTCGAATCGGATTCGGGAAACTGTGGAGACACTACCATTACCAATGCCACCGAGTATTGTCAGTCGATTAAGGCAGAGGGGCGCTATCCCTATGGCAGGGATACCTCAACCACTTGCAAGCAGTGAGTATATAGAATAAACATTAATAAATAAATATTAAATATTAAATATTATTTTAGATATGTGCACTGCTATGCCTACGCTGGCGTGTTCTATGGCAATATATACAGCTGTCCCGGAGCCACTTACTTCGACAGTACCTCTCACATTTGCACCACAGCCACTCAGGCCAGGTGCTCGGACACGGTGGCTTGTTTAACCCTCAAGGGAAGATTGCTATTGTAAAGTTAGTCTAAATGGTTAATATCTTTATTATGAGAGCTTGGGATATCTCGCGCAAATAAATGTAAAGTTTTGTAGAAGCAAAGGTTATCATTTGCACTTATAGTTCCCAGCTTCACAGAGCTTTCAAGAAAGATAGAGATAGTTTAATATAAATTGCAATAAAACCCCAAAATCACACATATCATGGGAGTATTCCAACTGAGGAGTAGAGTAACTCAATGAGTATCGAAATTAAGCACTCAGAATGAAGCACACTTTAATGAAGATTCCTCTGGCCAGGTGGATTTCCACGCCTATTCGCATTCCATTAGCATGTCATCGACAGGCGATGGCTTAATGAACAAAGTGCAGCTCAAATCGGTTTTTTTTTGCCATTCATTGCCGGTACGTATATTTTTCCAGCAGATGCTTCACATCCAATTTACAGAGCTGACCCGGCACTCACACACACACACACACACACCCGCCCGTCGACAGGCCACACTGTGGTTTTATGACGTATACGCAGCGTTGGCACTTGCACCTTGAAACTTTTTCTGGCCCCGGAGCCACAACTTTGCAGAGAGAACTCGCATACAATTATGAAGTGTGCCCAGTAGCTTTAACGTCCAAACTTTCCCGAGTTTTCCCTATACATATATATTATTTTTTTAGGGGTTACCCTGCACATGCCATGGAAAATCTTTCGCAGACATTCAGTGATTTTCTCTCGTTTGTTCGTTTTTAGTTTTGCGGGCTAATGTGGGTCAGCCACATGGGTCGCAAAAGTTTGTGGCCTGGCGTGCCACCGAAAATTCAATTCGATCCCAAGGCTGGACCGCAGAAGTCTCAGTTCACTCAGTGCTTTCGGTTTCAATGGTTTCGATTTCACACGCCCCTAAAAACCAGGCTCCGACCTTTACTCCGTCCTCCGTCCTGCGACCACCGAATTTCAGCCAAAACACGCACATAGTTTGGGCTTCCTCTACGTGCACAATGTGCAATTGATTGCGCAGGGGGGGATTCAGGGAATTCCGGTGCAATTCCGAGGCCATAGACGGAGCGGGACGGAGGTGGCTTGCACACTTTGATGGACACGCCTGCGGTCCTCCGCGGGTTTTCCCAGCTAGTTTTCCCTTAAAACGAAAATTGAACGCAGAGGAAAACCGCAAACTGAGGCCAAATCGGCGGGGAGAATTTAATTTTAGGCCTAGCCGCACATCTATACATGCTATATATGCTATATATCCCTGGCCAGGGTGATAATCCCGCTGTAGGCGTCGGATCTTTTCGCTTCCTAAACGTTTTCATTGAGATTTATGACGCTAGGGCAAATATAGATATACATTTGGAGGAGAGCAAATTATAGAATCACTTAAGTAAAGACCGCGATGACTAAAGATTATGAATAGCTTTGGGAAATAATATTTCTCGGTAAAATTGTTCAACCTCAAGCGGATATACACAAAAGTATTAATAAAGAGTTCTCTTTGAGATAATTCCACGGATAAATACCTTGTGGTCATAATTTACAAAAAGCTGAAACTCATGTTTGTTTTTCTCTGTAAATTCAGTCTGCCTTCAAACTTTGGCATACAAATAACAATAAAATAAAAGACAATATTTGTAAAATGTTATTATTTAACATCTGAGCTCATAAAATGTGAGATATATGTTTATCTTTTGGAATTTCCTTATTGTTTTTATTAAGCTTGTCTAAAAATATGAACCATTTTAGTAAAATAAAGGTAAGTTATGGTATTAAAGTGCTTTTTTATTTCTTAAATTAATAACTTTGTAAGTAATTAAAAATATTGGTTTTAGCTTTCTTTTAAAGCTCTAGGGCCAGACAAAATGATGTAAGTACCATTTTCTAAACTTAATTCCAACTTTTGTAAAGTTTTCCACACTTAGTAGGACAAATGCCGAGCTGCAGCGGCTTTTGGCTGATTCCCAACTTTTATTTTCGCCGAAAACTTTTGTCCACAAGCCACCAGATAATGCATATTTCATCAGCTATGTAATCATGGCATTCATGTTCCCCTGGCATATGTGCCATGCTGAGTACTTTTTGCCTTTGTTCTTGCTCACTCATCAACGTCAAAAGTCAACAGACTCGGCGACGTCATAATCATCCTCAATGTTATGGGGTATATATACAGAATATATACCATATAGTGATATAGTGGTTGCCCGCGCGGTCGTCGAGCGTAATGGCACTGCACTTAGGCCAGATGAATTCATTAATTATTTTCCCCAATAGAATGAGAGAACCAAGAAGTCCTACTAGTCTAATTAAATTCCCCGAGTTAGGGCGGAGAACTCGCGGCACCGCGAAATTCGATGAATGCGTCGCGGCCTTAAAGCTCTTACTGCGGATACGCTGAGGTCGGAGTCTTGAGTGGCAGCCACTCGAGGCGGGCTTTCACCTGTCGCCGGTTTTGTGTTTGCCAGGTAGCGACTAGTTTTAGTCTCAGTTTTAGTCGGGGTTCTTAGAGCTCATGCCTTTGATTAAATTATACTGCAGAAACTTAAACTTATCATTAGATTATTGCATATCTGAGATCTGAAACAAGGATGGCGGTAGATATTTTCGGAACTGTTATTAGTAGTTATAAACTGATATAATTTATGGTATATGTTAACTGTTATAATATATCTTAGCTCAACAGAGCTCTGGAGGCTTTAGAGCCAAGAATCCGCCGTTACCTGCGGGCCATTTGGAGCGTGCTTAGCCGCCAAGTGACATATGTATCTGTATAATCGCATCCGAATGCTCGAACGGGCTTAAAGCGCCAGATACGGCCTCTTTGTGGCCTCCCCCTGAAATAAGGCCAACTGCACATGGCTTTAAATAGCAGAAAGCACCCGCGGTTCCGCCTGCTCGTAAACGTAACCAAGGAAGCACTTGGAGAAAAAGTCTGTGAACTCCAATAATAACATTATAAATAATATTGATTTGCTAATAAATATGTTATAATATTTATATATTTGAGTTCTTGAATTAATAATATAAAAGACCCTACACCATTTTCTCTCACTGTCTGAGTATTTGTAGTTGATATAGCAAGTGGCTGTGTGTGTGAGCCACTATTTTCTTTATTAGTATGTTGGCTTATTGTATTTCCCCCTCGCAGCGCTGCTGTGGCCGTAAGTTGCCGCTGGCTGCCTTGGCTTTTAATTAAAGTTCTATTTTCATTTGTTGTTTCGGCAACTGCAGCAGGGCGCCTGTTGGGCCTACGTCCTTGTGCCTCCGCCCACCGCCGAGCGCCACCCACAGCCCACCTGGGGCGCACCCTATGGCGACTGCAATTAATTTATTTCGCTCCTGAGCCGACGAGCAGGTGGCCCAAACAATCCCCGATGACCAGAGTCGCAGATTACATTGTTTATCCATTAATTTCGGGTTAATTGGCTCAACTGCCAAATACATCGAACAATAGTTTTGTTTATTTCGGAATAACTTTGGAAATATATTGTGTTTTGTAGGAGGCCCCATTAGCTGGCCACTGAAATGGGCTAATAAAAGAACAGCACTTGAATAACCTTGAATGGCTATTCGATATTGAAATAATTCTTACCCAAGAATTTTTAATAATTCTTTCCAAAAATTTTATTTAAGAATACAATTTTGCCGAGAGCTTTCCATTAATAGCTGCCAGCCTTAAGCCATTATATTATTCCTTAAGCATGTCACATGTTGTGAAAACTGACAAACAAACTTTGGAAAACTGATTCCGCCTCACCTGCCGCTCCGAGCGCTCTGCGGAAAGTATTTTAAATATTCAAAAATCGCTTCAAGTTCAAAGAACCGTTTAAACCGAAACAAACTTGGCCCGGAACGTGACTAGCAATTATAAATATGCAAAAGCGTGCAAAAACCGCTCGATAGTTAATCCTGCCCGCCAAATACAAGAATGGCACCGGCACGTAAACAGGAAACAACAAACCCCGCCCAGCCCCAACCCAGCCCCATCCCCACCTCACCCACAGGTTGACAGTTCAAGTACACGAGCTTGTCTAACAATTTTGACATAGCTCCATGCCATGCGATGATGTGAGGTGAGGTCAACGTGGTCGAAACTCCTAAAACCCCCCCACAAGCACACGCCCATGCATTATTATATAATGCCGCCACCCACCGCAGATGTCGCACAACTCACTGGATGCATGGGCGGGGAAGGGGGATACAATGGGTACTAGTTTCTTGCCCCACAAGGAACAATTTCAAACTCAAGTTGCCCCACTTTTCAGAATAATATTGGGGTTATAATAAAAATATATTTCATATTTAAGATGGAAAATGAACTGGTTTCTTGCTACTTAAAATTAAATTAGTTTTAATTTCTAATTGTAAATTAGTTTTTTAATCTGAAAACCATTTATTACATAGGGGAGAGAGGATGTTGAATATAGCAAAGAAATATTATTAAGTATTGTGAATAACTTCCTTAAATTTCCTTAAATTATTCACAATACTTAATAATATTAGTTTGCTATATTCAACATCTCAACATATCTCATTTATTCGTTACCAAATTACACGTCCACATATAATTTCCCTTAGGAATTGATTACATAGGGAGCTGTTGAAATTATTGAATTAATTAGGATGAGTTATTCAAGGACAGCTCTCAAGTATCCTGGGTGCAATTGCATATGCAACTCCCATTCCTGCAAACAGGATGCTGGGTGCTGGGCGACGTGGGGCCATGGGGCGGGAACGAAGCACGCCTGGCATCTGGCACTCGGCAGGAAAGCGGGAAGGAAGGAAGGCTGTATGGCAAGCCCAGGATTCCGGAGGATAGGTGACGGGGACCCCTGCATCTGGCTGCATAATGAAGCGCGGTGGCGAGTACGCCACATGCCGTCAGCCGTGAACTATGTGCTGGCAAGGGAACTGTGAACTGTCAGCAGCCGACATGACAGACGGCCGGGATGACACAGTGATGTCTCCCTTGACCTGGCCTGAACCCCACCTGACTTACATCCACGAAGCCGCAAGCACATTCATAAATAGTTGATGCAAATTTAAGTAAACTCCCTGAAATGGGCCTCATTGGCATTTATTTAAACTTCCTGATGGATTTTCATATGGAAAGAGAGTGCAAATACGCTTAATGTATTGGATGTATGTATCTGGCTTGTTTGTCTGCATTTTCCATTTATGGTGGTGACAATTTATAATCAGCTTTAAAAATTTAAAATTCCTTTGTGGTATAATCACATATTAAATGCGACTTTGATGTGTTTATAGTCTCATTGTCAAGAAATTTCAAACTTTTCAATATGTTGTGTTTGAAAATGGTTGCTAAAATTAAGCGAGCTATCCTCTGACCTTATTAACATTTATTTTTGGTGGATTTTCACATGGAAAATAAATGTATATACGATTGCTGTGTATGTGCCACATTTTCCCATATTTTCCTTTTATGGTGGCGGTAAATATTGATCTGATTTAAAACGGTTGTTAAGTGCTTTTAACAATTCCTCCAACTTTATTCGCACAAATTAAATGTTTAAGTTATTTTTAAAGTACTCGGAACATGCTGCCTCAAGTTTCAATTTATTATTTGTTTATTTTTGCAAGCCATGAATAAGTAATGTTAGGCCTAATGGTAATTATTATTTTAGTACCGCACAATATCTGCAATCTTTTAATGCATTTGCCATAAAAGTCACAGCGAGGTTTTGTAAAAAATAACTTAATTTGCGATCTTAGTTGTTGGGTGCGTGGTGCGTGTGTTAATGTCTGGCCATTAACAAATTCATTTACTGCATTTCAGTTTTTAGTGATTGCCAACAATTCGCCATACGACCACTCGAAACGAGCTGTGATTAGCAGCCAAATGCAGGTCAGCATTTAATTATTCAAGTCCATTAGTTTTTTATGCCTTCAATGCCTAGTTTCATGCAAATTAATTCGGCTGCAATTTGTTTTGCTTTCTGTGCACGGATTTGTTGGCTATTTAAAACTCACTGAATTGAAGAATGGAAAACTTCATTAGGCTTTATGCTTTATGCTTTAACTGCAAATTGCGTTTTATTCCGAGGCGATTAATTTAGTTGAAACCACATTGAGTAATTGTAATTTCCATTTTAAATCTCTGATGATCTGTGGCTGGATTTTTTCCCGTTGGAATAAATGTGCAAAAATAATGGATAAATTAATTGAATAGTTAAGTTCCTGGAATTGAACTCAATTTAATAAAGTCGTTTCCCATTCGCCCGATTGCATGCAACCGTACGTTAATAGATAGTATAGTAGATAGTTGCTCCTTGTTCTCCGCCATCTTTCCTGGCTTCAATTGGAATAGATTGAAAGAGCCCATGCAAATGACTCTGTAATTTATCCATTAGAGGCGGCGATGGTGTTCCAGCTGGCTGTATCTCCTCCTTTCAGTCAAAGCTCAATGGCAGATGAGCATTAATAACCGTATGCAGGAATGCGGAACCCAGATGGATGCCATGGAGCATCTGTCCATCCATAAATCAGCCGAGCGGTGTGGGAATGAACCTCCATCGCTAATTGCCGGCGGCAAGCACAATTGTCGTGGACAATTGCCGATTGACATGTGCGAATTGTAAGTAAATTATTTCATAAAAGTCAAACATTGTGACGGCTGCTATCGAAACGAGCACTTATCCGATATATATGTCTTATCAATGGGGTTGACGCGGCCTGGCCCACACACCGCCAAATCTGTGGCACCGGCGTGGGTATATTCCCCATATTTGCCGCCTCTAAATCATTATGCACTGGGAGAAATGTTTGCTTAAAGCAGAGAAATATTTGTAAGTTTATTAGCACAGTTTTAGGTACTTATACTATAATTAAATTTCAACAAATATAGAGAACTTGCATTATGGGATGTAATTCTAAAGATAGCGAGAATTTATAGCGAGAATTTCTTTATTTTAAACGATTATATACTCGTCTTAAATACTCGCCCTGACTTCTCGCCTTAACTGCTTGCTTCAACGAGTATTTACTCGTCTTAAATCTCGCCTTAACTACTCGCCTTGACTACTCGCTTCTGTAAGAGAATTCCAAAAGTAATGACTGTTTTATGAAATACCAAATGGCATGCGAAGAATTCAATATATTGAAGCCAAGTTACTGCAGATTCTTAGAAGTGTTTTCCGTCTATAAAAAAAGAAGCAAAGCGGCGAATATAAATTCTACATACTCGCGTGTGGATTTTAGTTGATAAATCATGTGGCAATATAGCCGAGTGTGGGCTGCGTCCACGGGTGTCTGCAGTGCAATAATTTGCAGTATTGCAGTGACCATTGCACAACTGTCATGGGAGGCTGGTCTGGACTAGTACAGAGTGTTGCAGTGGAGTGGGTCACTCGCTGGCCCCTGGCCACTGGGTACTGGGAGCAAATAGAGCCATTAAGTGGCCTGTGAGAGTGGGCTACTGTCGCTGCTCCTCGGATGCCTTTATTAGGCAAATAGCCCGGCACTCAGACGCTCTCGAGGGCTGGCTGGCAATTGGCATTGCAGGAGCTCCTCCAGTGGGTCACTGAGTCACTCAGTCACCCAGTCACCCAGTCATCCAGTCTCCCGGTCATTCAGTCATCCAGTCCTCCAGTCCTCCAGTCACCCGGTCATCGGGGCAACCTCTCCATCCGGGAGTCCGCTCTCACGTTTAATTTGATGTTGCGTGCGTAGAGGAAATGCGCTGAAATTGCCGCTAATTGCAATTTGCTGCGAAATTGCAATGCCATAAGTGTGCGAACGGCAAATATATAATTTGTCAGCTCTCCACTCTCCTCCGCTTCTGATCGGCATTTGTTTGCACAACACTCAATCAGAAAGCGCTGGAATACCTATATTTAATCAATGCAAATGGACCCCACTCCCGCGCGAATCAATTGCCGGGACTGTCGCCATTTTGATCGCGATGGCGCCTCGTTTAATAACGCTTATTGCCACGATGGGCACAAATGCTCGACTGCGGGTGCACAGGTTAATATTTGAATTGATGCCGGAGAGCAAACAAGCCGATAGTAATTAATATAATATGCATTTATTCTGGGAAATTTGGCGGAAAAAATACGGCACTTGGATGGAATATTTAAATTTTAATTACATTTGATGAACCTTGCCAACTTGTCACTTGTTTATTTTATACCCATAAGGGTTGGGAAAATATTATATAATTTTGATTGGACTCTCTATAAATATATACCACTTTTCTGAGGTAATTGCAAATAGTTGCATTCATTTTTGCTTATTAAAGTGATTTTTTTTTAAATAATTTCAAGGAAATTAGTTAGTCAGAGTATTACTTCTTCCTCACGATTAATTCCATTTCACTTACTATTTGCATTGCTTTGCATAACGTGAGACAATTAAATGCAATTTGTAGCGACTCATCTGCGAAGTCATAAATTAAGCAGCCAAGTATCTGCGATGCTTTGCACTTGGCCTCAATCATTTATCACCTCCATCCATCAGTCGCCCATTGGGAACGCGACAGTTGATTGCCTTTGCGTTGTTCATGTTGTTGTTGACTCGTTCCACGGCCTGACGTCATGGCCTGCATTTGGGAATCCTCGGAATCCTCTGACGCAGTGGCGCCAGTGGCAGCAGCCAAGGCTGCTCTGCCAGCCATTTGGTCACCGTTTGTCCCCTGCAAAACGCCCACTTGGATGACCTTGCCCCGAGCAGCAGCACCAGCAGCAGCAACGACAGCAGTAAAATAGGCGACGGTGCCAACTATCGATTGGAGCTGCGTAATGCATTTTTCAGTGCTCCAGCCAGTCCCTTAGGTGCCTCGTGTTGGATGACTAAAGCGGATCAAGGTCACCTATTTTTGTGACTCACTTTCGGTTTAAATCCGGATGCCATCACCGGGGAAAATCATGTAATATTTAGTGGTCTATCCTGCCAAAAACTAAAGGAAGCGAATTTTTGATAAATCTGTAAGATAGCATATTTAAATATATATGATACATTTTAATGGATAATATAAAAATGTGTTTAAATATATTTAATATTTATCTTCTTATAACTCAACTTCCTACTGCCAGCAGGCGTTTCTGTAGACATTTCTGATTTAATTTCCTGGCCATTAAGCTTGCTATTTATTGATATTTGTCTGCTTTAAGTCAGAAACTATTACTTCTTACATCAATAGAATTATTATCCCTTTATGTAAATAAAATGTTGGCAAGCACTAATTAAAGCCTTTTACATATTCTGCAAAAGCCTAAAATCGAAAATCTGACATCATTACCACATTATCCTTTTGCAGAGCATTGTTAATTTTAACAAATGTAAAATCAGGGCAATATTTGTCAGTAATACCAGCATTATGTGTGTGGGTCCTGTGCGGAGTCGGATACCTCCGGTGATACTGTCCATTCGTCTGAATCTGTAATTTCGTGGTCATTTAGCTGGCGTTCGATGGTCCGCCCGAGGATTGCGGTTGCATCGCCGACCTGATTATGTTGTTGCCTTTGATGTTACAGCACCGCCATTGTTTCGGTTAATTAAAATTTGTGGTTGCCACATGCAGGCCATTGCCGTTGCCGTTGCCGTTGCCGTTGCTCTTTCCTCTTTCCAGGGTGTGCGAACTCCACTAAATTAGTGCGGAGTGCTCTCCTCTGCTTCGGTTTGGTTTGGTTCGGTTCGGTTTTGGCTGGGTTTGCCTTAAATATTTAATATGCAGAGCTCCGATGCGGACGGGCATGAAATTGCCGCACTTGAGACCGGAGTCTGAAGCTGGGACCGAGCAAGAAGTTATCTGCATTCCAGCAGAACCAGTTTGCCGCCTCATCCTTCCTCGATGGCGATGCAGGCGCGGTGATTCATGCGCCATCCACCAGACTCGGCAGCGTCCACCAGATTTGGCTGTCTTTGTTTCGCCTGGCTTTTGCTATTGCCTCTGTCTTTATCTTTGCCTCTGTCTTTACCTTTGCCTTTGCTTTTGCTTTTGCTTTTGCCTCTGCCTTTGCCTTTGCCTTTACTCTATTTTATTTTTCCTTACCTTACTTTGTTCTAAGAGGGTCGCGAATCTCCCGATTCTCCGTTTCCCACGCCTCTGCCGGGACAACGCGGCGTATGCGTAATCAGGCTAGGGTCGTTAGCCAGTTGGTCGAAAAACTTTTCGCATTTTCCAGCCACGCATGCCAATCCCTCCTCCTCGGATGACTTGGCCAGCTGGAACTGCTCAGTACGCAAAAATCTTGTTAAGCTCTAAGCCCCTTTGCTTTTGTTTCTTGTTTTTGCTTTTGCTTTTGCCACCGATGGCAACTATTAAACTTGTTTCCTGCTTTTTCTAGTCGTCGACGGAGTCGAGAGCCGGGTAATTTTATAGAATTTATGACTGTCTCTTCGAAGGGATCGCAAAGTTTGGCAGCATCGAAGTTGCAGTTGAAAACTTATTCGTATCTTTTTCAGCAGCAACGAAGGCTCTAAAGGATTTTCGGTTTTCTCAAGCGAAAGTATATTTATTGAGACTCTATTCTGCAGGAATGCAGTGGCATCTTTATATATCCTTCCTTTATAAAACTCAGAACACATATACATTTTGTTTGACATTATTTTCCTAATCTAAATCGCCAACACTTTTATGGGGATAAGATTCCTATCGGGGCATACAAATATTCCATCAGGTCAGTGTGTTTCAACAAATTTTGAGCAGTCCTACCTCCTGCGAAGTCAAATCGATGGGATCCGCGATAAGGAACCGCGACACACGACAATGCCAAGACCCGAAATCGGCAAATCGGCATATCGGCATATAAATAAAGTCCAGGATAATGCTTGAGCTACTACACACACACTCTGTGGAAAGTGAGGACTGCGCCTTGAGCCCTTTGTGCCGCAGCAACTTTCACGCGACTCGCCAACTGCGCCGAAGACAATGTTATCATAGGCCCATATTTGTGCAGAATGGGAGGAGCGGCCAGGAGGGAGCAGGAGCAGCAGCAGGAGCAGGAGCAGGGGCAAAACTCGTATTTAAAAAAGGCCAGCGCAAAAATGCTTAGGTACCAAAATGAAAGAAAACGAGCCACAGAAATTCCAGGCCAAAGAGGCCGCCGCCCAAGCTCTCTCTCTTGTATCTGAGATGCGGATTAGAGATGACACAAATATCGATAAATTAACATATTTACAACTATATATATATTTTGAATATATATTTAATTATTTACTTTAATTCATTCACCATATATAACCTTAAAGAATACAGAACTCAGGACTAACAATAATAATTTGCAACTATTAAGTATTATTCGTATGTAAATGGATAATTAATGCGAAATATCATCAATCTCTTGCTTTGTTTCCAATTATTTTATTCAAATTTCAATTTGCAAAATGTCTTAGCTATAATAGGTATATTATTTATGAGTATCTTAACTATGTTAATGTATTTTTTAAAGTAAAGTACATCCCTAATGAAGCTGCACAAGCGCTGAGAGCCGGGGAAGTTCTTCTGCGCAGACGCGCAGGCAGAATGGGCATAACTAAGCGTTGCACGAATTCGCGAAATTGGCCACCGCAGCAGCCGCATCGGAAGCCGCAGCTTTCGGGATACATATATTGAATTTCAGGTACTGCCGGATGGCCGGGTGACCTTTCCCGCGACCAGGACCCTTGGACCCTTGGACCCTTGGCCCCCGTGCGATCGCCGCTGAGTTATTAAGCAGGCAAGGCGAATGCGAGCACGCTGCTCAACTTAATTACGGGCGAGCCGGGAAGCAATGTAAATTGCCCGGACGCCTGTCGTTTATTTATAGAAAATAATGAATTGAACAGGTGAGATCGGCCCGATGATAAGCATAGAAATTCCAGCATACTCTCGCACACACGGCCAGAAACAAAAACCAAAAAAAAGAAAAACTACAAAAGCCACAGTCCAGGCAAAGGAAGCTCGGCTGCGACTGCAGCTCTGCAGTTGCCAGTTGGCATTGCGAAATCGGCGAGTGGCTCGAACTGCGGCTCGAACTGCGAGCCGGGCAAAAAGCAGAAAGCAATCCAATTTACTGATTTATTTCTTATTTTACTTTGACTATGCAGCACCAGCAGCAGCAGCAGAAACAGAAACCACAACGGAGGCAGTCACGGCAGCGGCTTCTGAGCCTCGAACTCAGCTTCGAATTCAGCTCCACACTTGGAAAAAATATAGGCAATATACAGGAGCCTGTCCCAGATTGTCAAGAAGTATTTATTGCAAGCCAATCGCCAGCTATTTGTGAAAGCCAAAAATATATTTTGTATCATTTATATAAAATTAGAAGGTATAGAACTTAAGAAAGTATTAACTTGAATTCTTCATATTGAAACTTCTAATAAAAGATATGTTAATTAAAATAGTTATATACAGTTTTGTAGTTAACAAAATTAGTCTGGAACATTTTGCTTAAATTTCCAATATAAGTATTATTATTATATAGTAGATTATCAATATAATAGTTCATATATCATATTAAAACAAATACATTTAGTTAAGTTTCTTTGCGAGATTTCCAATCAATTTCCATACAGATTTTATACTAAATACTGTACATATACTTAATACCATACCTCTATATAATACTACATATATAAATACTATTCATATGTATAAAACATCCTATAGAATGATGAATATATTTTAAAAAACTTCTAGTTTTTTAACTATATTTATAATAAATAGTACTGAAATTATATCCAAAATCTGTGATATTTCTCGCCGTGCAGCTCCTTCTCCAGCTCCAGCGCTCGGCCGGCTCTCCTCGACCGATGTAGTTAGTGGGCTCCGCTTGGCATCGCTTTGATCTTGATGCTGGGCTGCGACGCCTGACAATGATGACGAGGCACAGCCCCCGCCTTCATCTCCAGCTCCAGCTCCAGCTCCATCTGCCAGGCTCAGTCAATACAAAAGGCAAGACAAAAAGAGGTCCAGGAAACCAAAGTGAAAAATGCAGAAAGGGAAACCAGCGAGGACCTGAAGAATATAAAATACACTACATGTTTTTAGTGTGAAAACTTTCAGCAAAGAATAATATATTAACACATAAAAAATCTATAAGAAATTTAATTAGAGCAGAAAGAATAATATTTGCCTTTGAGTTAAACTTAAGGGATAAGTTATATGATTTTTATTTATTTGCATTAAGGATAGTGAACCAAATTATGTTTCGTACTAAAAATTTTCAAAGTTCCTACAAAATATGAGAATCATATAAATATAGCATATAAGTTAAGTATATGTAACAGTTTTTAGGCTATAAATTACAAATTTCCTTACGACTTGAACAAAAAAGTTGCCAGAAATAAATAATTTTTAGAGATTTCTATTAAAAAGTTTCTAGTTTTCAAACTACTTTATAAAAGATTGAAAATCAGCAAAGGGAAATTTTGGTTAATTATTCTATACATAAAAAATATTAAATTAATGGAATATTTATAAAATTTAATGCTGAAAACTATAATACATACTCCAAATATATATCCAAAAGAGTACTAAGAATCGGGGCAGCTATAATTTGAGGATTCGTGTAGGCAAAAGCTGCTGGCTGCTGCCCGCTGCCTGCAGTTGTTGCTGCTGCTGCTGGCTGCACAAATGCAGATGCCACGACATTATTTTTGCCACTTGGCCACATCCACAGCCACATCCACATCCACAGCCACATCTACATCCATATCCACATTCAAGGGAGGCGACCACGACGATGACTGGGTTCGCATCTTTGTCGCTCATGCTTTATTTAAGGTTTCATGTATAAATATTTTTATTTATTGTGCAACACATTCGCACACGTTGGGAGCCTCGCTTCGGGATGCCTTACTGTACGGCACGACTGCAACTGCAGCAGCCGCAGCAGCAGCACAGCAACAGCAACTCGACCCGGGCTCAAAGGCAATGGCAACAATAATGATGATGATGTGTAAACTCGCGGTGGGACGCTTAATTTCTACCTTGGCCAAGGCCTGGGATCGGGATTGGCAATGGGAGTGGGAATGGAAATGGGAATGGTATTGGACCCGCCATGGGTAGGGCAAAAATAATACAGAGAGGCAAAAGTATGTAACTTTCAGATAGTATAACTTTATGATATAGTTTAAAATTAAGTAATTTTAGCTCACTTACTAAATTTCAAAACATTATAATAGTCACCAGAGTAGTGGGACTTCAAAAATCATTGCCTATCTTCAGGCGCAGCATACAGTATATATTCCAGTCTTAGTTCTGGACTTTAGCCAGCTTTTTCCTATTTTTACAAGCATTTTAGTTATTTATTAATCCATAATATTATACATTTAAGATCAAATTTTTCTGCGAGTGCTTGTAAAATATAAATACCCCCGTTGCCCGTATTTATACTCGTATGCGGCATCTGTATATACTTGTATTTATTTGTGGCAGAGTTCTTGAGACCCTGGCACTGTTGCCAAGAGCAGCCGTCGGTCCGTCGGTCCGCCAGTCGGCCCGATATCTGCCGAGGGCTAGTTTATGGGCCCGGTCAGGAGTGTGGACCTGGCACAGAACCCGATCCCGATCCCGGACCCGTTGAGTGCAGTGGGAACTCCACAGCCGCCGCCGGTCGAGATGCGAAAGTGATAATACAAATATGATGGAGTCCATAAAAAGTGAGTGGGCCAACGGTGGGAAAGTGTCTGTGCCGCGGCGCTCGGGGAATCCAGTCGTGACTGCGGTGGGAGTGGGTGTATATAATGGTTATAAATGTTATATTTATAAATCTACAGAGCTATTCGAGTGCGTTTCCAAGGCAATGTGAGTAATGTGGAATTTGAATGAAAAAACAAGAAATATTTTACAGGAAAAAAAATCAAAGGGATAAATATAAAAAAATCAAAAGAATAAATACAATTATATTTAAAGCAATATATATATATATATATAACTATTTTTAGTGTCATAAAGAGCTACAATGTCTTTCTTTCATAGATGGTATTCTACCTAAAACCAAATAAAAGTAGCTTCTATTGTTTAGTTTCATATTAGGGCTTTGATTTAATTATAATAATTAAAGCTCACTTCTAGAAATGATTATTCTTGTTTAAAAACCCTATAAATAAAAGAATACTTCTCTAAAGAAGAAAAAGAATCACATTACAAATTAAATCCCCTCTTTATGCATTTAAATACCTAACACATTCAGCTTATTACCCAGTGCCGACATCAGCCTCTTATAATACTGCCACCGGAGTATCCATTCCATGGCCATTGCCATTACTATCATCTCGGCACTCATCATCATCATCATGGTCGTCATCGTGGACCGGTGCTCTCGGCAGACTAGACCCAATCATCAGGAGCCAGAACAAAGGCAAAAAATCGATTTCATTCATACGCAATTGCGTTGAAATCTGTCAAT
Source organism: Drosophila pectinifera (assembly GCA_008042775.1). NCBI lineage: Eukaryota > Metazoa > Arthropoda > Insecta > Diptera > Drosophilidae > Drosophila > Drosophila pectinifera. The sequence continues at coordinate 115,743 of VNKC01001991.1, forward strand.
GACACGTCCTCGTTGCCCGCGGGCCACCTCCTCCGCCACCCACCAAAGAGGTGGGTCCAGCAACCCCCCCAGATCCACAGATCCGCAGATCCGCTTTCCCCGTTCAGTTCCTCTAGCAATATCTCTGTCACTGACAGACTCGGTCCCAAATCGCTTGCACTGAAACTGGTAGCACCTGCACGGTGGATTACACGCGGAGAAAAAGTGCTACGAAAAATATGCCACATAGGAATAAATGGGAATAAAACTCAAGGATCTTAACCACGGTTCAATGACTATATATATATAGGGTTAGAGAACTCCTTTAAACTTAAACTCTTTAAATAAATAATTTTGGTTTAATGGCTTTAAAGCTAAAAGGGTTCTGTTATATTGAATTATATAATTCCTTGATATCTGTATCTAAACTCTTTAAATAAATAATTTTTGTTAGGTGGCTTTAAGGCTAAAAGGGTCCTGTTATATTGAAGTATATAATTCATTGATGTCTCTATCTAAACTTTTTAAATAAATAATTTTGGTTCAATGACTTTAAGGCTAGAATGGTTCTATTATATACGATTAGAGAACTCCTTTAAATATGGATTTAAACTCTTTAAGTAAATAATTTTGGTTAAATGACTTTAAGGCTAAAAGGGTTCTGTTATGTTGATTTTTATAATTCCTTGAAATCTGCATCTAAACAGTTCTTTCTCTCCGTGTAGACTTGGGTAGGAAAGGCAGTCTGGGCGCACACTCATCACGGCCATTGACAAGTAGCTGTCAGGCAGAGGGGTCAAGGGGGAGGCACTGGACCGCTTTTTGACACAAGTAACGTGGCTGGAACCCTTGCCCCGGGCACCCGAGGGGGGGTGTGGCATGCCCGGCGGGGTAGGGCGGGGCCGGCAAGGTGAACACGCATCACAATGTGCCAAATCAAGCACAAAAATCCAATATCCTGCAATGAAATACAATTACACGGTGCGCACAACTCGATTTGGCCCGGCCAAGTCGCTAATAATTCTGGCATCATTCTGGCCGCAGTAATTGGCACGAGCGGGAGCGGCAGCGGGCGAGGGGAGCGAGTGCGTGGCTTTTCTCGCAGTGCAGCCAGGGCCCTGCATTGATTGTTACATGATGAAGTGCTATCGATGTCTGTTTCGTTTGACTGATTCCTCGATTCGAGGGAAAAACGAGCAGCCCTCGAAGGGAGCCGAGTGCGAGTGCGTGTGTGAGTGTGTGAGTGTGTGAGTGTGTATGGTGTATCTGTGTGCGCGTAGCCAAGTGTGCGAGAGTATCTGTGTGGGTTTGGAATTTAAGGCCTCGTACTGCAAGTGCCGCCCAGGTCTTTAAAAGTGTAAGACGACGGGCCTGACATTCAAATCTCTGCCCCCCGCTCGATGACTTCACACATTCCTGAAGACCCGCTGAGGGAGAGGGATAGAGTGGCGCAGAGAGAGACAGGTAGAGGCGAAGAGCGAGAACTTCCTTGAAAAACCCATGTCTAAGCCAAGTGAAGAACTTAAACGTCGAACCAGTTTTTGGTGAATGAAAATCAACAAACCAAAAAGTTGCACAAACTCCGAAAGAAGCTGAAGAAACCAAAGGAGGCAGGAGCAGGAGCGGGAGCAGGAGCGGGAGCGGGGTGCCTGCCAGGCTAAAATATAATAAAAAGAAATTAAAATAAAATTCAAAAATGTGCAAAACGAGACCGAGACCAAGACCGAGAACGAGAAATGCTGCATGCCGCCGCCAGTCTTTGGGAGAGAGGGAGAGAATCTCCCTGGAACCTGTTGGACCAGTCACAGATACACACTCACACACACACACACACACACACACAGGCTCGCTGCTCTGGCTGAGGGAAAATGCCACCAACGTGTTTGTGCCACAGGATAAAAGGCAGCCGGGGCTGGCCGGGCCCGCTCGCCGTCTCTTTCGGGAGGATTTCAAGTGTAAAACGCTGTCGCTTGTGGAATGCGCACACATACGCGCACACACACACACACACACACACCTTGGCCGGGCCAAGGCATAGATATAGCCGGCCGCCGACAAATCAAGCGTTTAAACGAAACTCGAGCTCTCATATTTGCTTTTTTGGCCAACCGATCGGAGGCAGACATAATTTATAGATTGCCGTTTGACTAAATGCGTTTAATTTCAGTCCAGCACACACCTACATGCTACATGCCCCTGCCGGTGTATGCCACATAGGTACATAGGTGTGTGTATAACTCTACCTTTACCTGTAAAAGGGTTTCGGTTTCGGTTTCGGTTTCTTTGGCTCCTCCGCTCTCATCATCGATCGCTCCGTAGCTTCGTACATTATAATTTATAACTTTATCTAAACGATGTGGTGGTGTTTAATTTTCGACCTCACCTTTTCCAGCTCCAGCTCCAGCTTCGCCTGGTTTTTGTTTTTGATTTTGATTCTGTTTCTTGAGTTTTTTGCCATCCCACCATCATCATCATCATCATCATTGTTGCCGGCTCTGATGTGGATTCGTTTCATTGGAGAACTGTTTCCGCTTCGCATGACTCACTTTTCGCTGTTAACCCGCGGTCTTTTCTGCCTTCTTTTTTTATTTGGGAGGTCTTTCTTTATCGCACACTAATTTGAATAGGATTCCATTTCGTGATGAACATATCACCGGTCGGTTGGGAGGGCGTCTGCGCCCAGCTGGAGACCCGCAACTGACCACCATGAAGTCCGCCCAGCACAGTATCTTGTTAATGAAGAAATAGATACCCAGAGTGCCCAGGTATTTAAGATCGAGGTCGGTGCCCGCGGGGGTGACGAGTGAAAGTCAGAAGAGAGTCGTGCATTGTCTGCCACACCGCTGCAGCCTCAGCACTCGACAATTGCCTGGCTTGGGTTCGCAAATCGCAGCGAGCAGAAATCCCATAAAATACAAAACTCAAAAATAGAGATACAAACACACACGTGCTGGGCGAGGTCATGACACGGCAATCCATTTAAATACACTGCGAGAAGTGGGGAATTAGAAGCGGGTCTTTTGATTGTTACTCAAAATTGAGAGGATATAAATAGAGCTTTTTAATTCAAGCACCTTTAACTGGATGCTATCTTAATTCATTTGTTTGTTTATTGAACTTATGGGTTTCTTTCTTGGTTTTCCAGGTGTCCAACTCCTTGGCCAAAGCATAGCTTCTTCGGTAGAGGTGTGAAATCCGAGCTAGCTCCTCGGATTCATTAAGCCGATCGTAAAGACAGCCAATGAAATAAAATTAGAACTCATTCAGCCATCTATTAAAAGCCAGCATGCAAATTTTCCAGCGGCAACGATGAAAGCCTGGCCCAGAGTCAAAGAACCCGAGCAGATGGATTGATTTACGTTGAATATGCAAATTGCACCGAATCACCGTTGGAAGCTTTTAGAGGAGCATTTCCGGAATTTGAATAAATATTTGAGGCAACTAGCCAGGGAAAGACAATAATCAAGACTGCCACCCATGGATGATTCACAGGTGGCAGGGCATCGTGAGTCTTGACTGTAGAAAATGTCGGATCTTAAAAAATAAGTGTCCATTTTAAATAATTAATGATGTTAAGGCTAAGCAGGATATCCGAATTTCTGAACAGGATGGATGTGTCATACCCACGAATGCTTTGAAATTTAAAGGAAAACTAAAAAGGTGAAAAGAACGCTACTGTCCGCATGTGATTCATATTGATGTTAATAATATAGATTTTTTATGGATAACTAATAAACTTAATAAAACTCATTTAAAGAAATTATGCACAGAAAGCAAACTTATACAGTTTTGATTAATGCATATAAGTGCACAATCCTTAAGCATTATTGTAAAATAAATGTTATAAATAGTCTGAACCCCCACAAATAATATTTGTATATTTTATAAAGACTGCACATATTCCATAATCTTAATAAAGAACCATTAAGATTATTCGGTATATAAAGTAGGAATACTTAAAAATTAAACCTTAAAGTACTTTAAATTAAAGACTAACTAGCTAACTAAAGATCAAAGGCTTTAAGAAGATTGAGTGCAATAAAACTGGTTATAGGGGAAATATTTATACTTTTTCGTAAGCGAATAAGTATATCCTTGATATTTTCAGCATTTATTACGTCAATGACATCAGATCTATTAAGCGAAAAGCTTATTTAGCTTATTTTTCAGAAAATTATTGAAAATGTGAAGTAATAGGCTTTGTTCCATTGTTTATACCATTGCACAATTAATTTTGTGGGTTGCCCCACTGTGCCAACATCTGATTGCCGTTCGCTGTTCTCTTTCGCCCTGCAAGAGAGCGGCAAATGCGAGGGCGTTCGGCCGGCTCTCTTAGCGCCGACAAGCAGCCGAAGCGAGCCGAGTGCTGTCGGCTCTCAAGAGCGGCGCTTCGTGCGCTCACGGGGCGGTTGGCTGATGTCGACGGCGATGGCGATGGCGATGTTGATAGCTGATGGTCAAACTGTTCGGGTCGCTCGTCGTGGAAGGATCGTTGCGCGCGCGGAAAACTTGAAAATTCGAGGCGAAACTCGCCAAATATTGCGAATGCGAAGGTGCGAGTGCATTTCCTCGACCTGCGAACGCCGGTGGCTGAAATAACGCGAAAGCTAAAAATACGAAGCAAAAGAGAAACGCAATAGGAACAGAAGCCAGTCGCTTGCATATCAATTGTCTGAGGAATTGAGTACTGTTTAGTGTGTTACCGTTATGTCATGACAAGTCACAGCCTGATTGCTCTCCGCGAATAAATACCCCTTCCAGATCGGCGAAATATTGCCGTTATAATAAATTAGCAAAACTGCCGCAAAAGGGCTGCCCACTCTCGCTGTCGGCTGCTGTTTTGGCCCACGTTTACTACCAATTTTATTGCAAACGCGTGTTTTTGGGGCCTTTTGTTTTGGTGCGAGTGTGTGCGCGAGTGCGCTAGCTGTGTGTGTTCGCCGTACGCGTGTGTGTGTCAGCCGGCAAGTGCAGCTGTGAGTGTGTTGGTTGCTGGCCGCGAACAGCTGTTCCGCAGACAGCATGCAGAAATAAGTAAAATACAAAGAGAAAATACGGAAAATATACAAGAGCAAGAGCAAGAGCAAGTCGAGTTTTGCCGCATCATCGTGCTGCCCGAGAAGCCGAGTCCATCCACATCCATCGAAAATGGCCGCCAGGATGCAGATGCTCCTGCTACTGACCCTGCTCTGCGGCCTCACCGCCGCCAAGCACCTGGGCGACCTGGAGGCGGGCGGCGGCGGTGCAGTGGGTGGCCACCACCACCAGCACCACCAGCACAGCGCCTCCACGCACCACCGACGACGCCTGCAGCGGGACTCGCGGACGAAGGACGCGACTCCGGGGGCGCATCAGTGCGAGGCCGTCAAGAGTTACTTCGAGTCGATCGACATCAAGTCGGGTGGAGTCCACAACGAAAAAGGTAAGTTATAGTTCACACATTGCCATGATTCTATGAACTCGACTCTCCAATTGCAGCTAGAAATTATGAGTAGTTTTTTATTCCAGCAGGAAATAATAGAATTTTTTTAAGCAAGAGTTACCACTTTTTAAGCGTCTAGAAAGAAATTCCTGAAGCTTAACTAGGTTTTTACACCATTGTTTGAGTCCCATTGATTATAATCAATTATATGCCTTCCCCTTTGTTCATTTTTCTACAGTTTATAATTTAACTAATTGACAAAATGAACTAAAATTAATTTTGAGATCTTATAAGACCCAACCCGAACGTAATAATAATTAAATAAATGAGAAAAATAACTCTGCTAATGATCTTTTTTAGCTGAAAGCCTTCACAAGTTGCATTTCTCAAAAGATAATTATTCCCTTAGTTATTGTTATTAGTTCTAGGCTTATTGCTTCCACCAAATTTTTTATTTTTCATTCTTTAAATATATATCAAAGTTAAGGAATTCACAACAATTAAAGCGAATGTATACTATTGATCCAGAAAGTCCCACAAGTTGGTCTCGGAAGTAACTCTCACAAGTTTCTGACATTAGCCTTAGTTATAACACTTAAATATAGATCATGTTGGTTTTTAACTCTGAACATTCCTGAAAGACACAACAAGTTTTTCAGAAAAATGTTAGTAGATGGGAAATTCACTCTGCTAATGGTCTTGTTCTTGGGCAAGAAATTCCCACAATTAGTATAAGGTTTACAATGAAAATTCTCACAAGTTAACTGTATACTCTGTACTAATGGAAATTGTTTAAAATTAGTTTAAAAATGGCAAACTACTTATGAACTTTAAGTTTTTAAAGGCAGCAATTGTAGATCTTATAGATACTTTTTACTTCTTGTGTGTCAAAGTTTTATGACTACAAAGAATTCTAGCAGCTAAAATAATGTGTAAATAAGTGAAATATGCAATTATTCGATATATCTGCAGCAATAAAAATCTCTTTCTAACAGTTTTTAAGTATCCAAGAAAGGCAGGACTCAAGTTTAGTCCTCGTAAATACTTCAATCAAGTAAATTGCGCGGCAGCCAAAGTTTTGGCATCCCGCAGCTGCAATCGCTCTTCCGCTGCCCGCCCAATCCCCGCCAGAAACTAGAGGCATATGCAAATCCATTGAACTGACTGGGCCCGGAATGGGCATCCACTTGAGGCCAGGCCGGGCCAGGCGGGGCGAGGCGAGGCTATGCGAACTATGACCACTCGAAGGCGAACCGAAAGGCCGGGCGCCGTTTGCAATTAGAAGAACGCCGAGCGTCGAGCGCCGAGCAACGCCTCGACGAATCGAAATCGGAAAGTTTTCGACTTGGCGCGGATAAAGTTTTGCAGAAACAGAGAGCGGCGGCAGAGGCAGGTTCATTACACATCGCCAAGATGCAGAGATACAGCTGTGCACGGGGCGATTGTATCTGTAAGTGCGGCTGTGGCTGCATCATTTGGTATTCTGATTTCTGATTTCTCGGCGGTGCCATATCAAGTGGCACGCATCTCCGCGTTCAAACTGTGTGAAGGCTGCGTGTATTTATATCGATATCCATGGGATACAGATACGCGATGGCATATTTTTGTTTATGCATATTTCACACTTGAGTGCGGGCAAACCGAGTCGGAAATATAACCGAAACGAACGACGAACGACGAAAGACAGAAATCGGAAAGCCAAACAAAAGATAAGATCACAAAACAGCCGAAAAAAAGAGCGAATGTATCGCAGGAGAGTCGTGTAATTGAGTGAAAAATAATCATTATTGATTAACCGACCTTGACTCGGTATTTACGCGTTTACGCACAATTACATGATACACATCCAGGCACCGCCTGGAATACAAATACGAGTCTGACTGCGAGTGCGAGTGTATCTGGTATCTGGCGATGATGTTGCAAGTTCGCCATGTGCAATAACAATGCTTACCTGTCCACAGACTCGAGTCTCGCTCACTCTTACCTTGTTTTTCCACTTGCCGGTTTTTATTCTGGGTTCTGGCCTCTTCTCGGCTCTTTCTTGGCCGTTCTTTCCCACACACGCAGGTAGTAGGTTGGCTGCGAGAGGCATCTATGAGATACATTGCTGAGCCGCCCGCATTGCCGCATGGCCTCAAAGTGTGAAGAACCAACTGAAACTTACAAGTGCATGTTCTCTGTATCTGTGTGTGTGTGTCTGTCTTCCGGGGACTTATACACCTGAATGCCCGCCCAATTGAGCTGCTGACGGCGATTGGAACTTGGAACTTGCAAGTTATTAGCGTTTGCCCCAAGGAATTTCAATTTGGCTAATGCCCGCACTTGTATCTCCGATCAGCACCTATGCCCGTCTCTTTGTAGCCTTTTCTGTGGATGTACACTTGAAAATAAGCTTTAGATTTCAGAGAAAAATCATGATTTACAGTTCAGAAATTAGTAGTTTGGATGCAGGATTAAGATCAGGAGCGAACTATAAAAATGCAGGTGTCAGGGTTACTTTTAAATCAATTTGCCTTCTTAAATGTATATAAGTATATTTAAAGCTTAGTTTAAGATCATTGAAATCATGTTAATAGTCCTTATAAATTCAATAAAAATAGCTTATCCAGGATATAAGCATCTTTGGTTAGTATTGGAACCAAATATCTATCGAACCAATTCCAAATCAGTTAAAGTTTCTCTCTGTGCAACTGCTGGCTGGTCGTTGCTCCTGCTTAAGTATGCCGAACTTTGTTTTCGACATTTATTTACTGTTTACATAGTTCCACTTGCTCCCCCCGCCTCCGAGTTATTTATGCCCCGCCAATGTACCAAAGTACCAATGTACCGAGTATCTGTATCTGTATCCGCACTCTATCTGTATCTCCATCCGTATCTCTTTCTGTTTGCTCTGGCCGTGTGTGTTACTTTTACGTTTACGTGCTGTTTGTGATGCTAATCTCATGTCGGTGTCATGCATACGATAAATGCTGCTCCTTCGGTTCGACGGGACTCTCTGCAGTGCCCGCGAGTACCTTTGCCGCTGCGTGGAGGCGCTCGACATAAAATTAAATTTTAATTTAATTGCGCACACCGACCGACTGCTAATTGAGTTGCTCTGGGCCGCGGCAAGAGCCGGAGAATAAATTCGGAGCGGAGAAAAAACATACATACTTCGGGGCCATTAACATGAACATTAATGTTGGCGTTACAAAAGACGGACGAATGGACGGACGAACAGGAAGTCGTAGTTACAGTATCTAATCATATCGCGCTGTATCTGTTTCTGTTTGTGCGCGGAGTATCTGTGCCTCCCCACCTGCAAGGTGGGCTCGAGTGCCCCGGGCGTGTTACTAAATATTTAAGCAACTCGCAACAGAAATTAGAGCAAACTATGAGATATGAGCCCGTGTATCCGCGTATCTCTATACGCTCGCATAGATAAGTGAAAAGTGCAAATAGAGAAGGCACAGAGGCCCAGGCAAACGTGACTCGTTTGCAGCGGGGCAACTGCCTGCAAACAACTTTTCAAACGGATTTTTATGGCGTGGGCGGTACAGTGGGTTCGCCGGGTTATGTCTTCATAAGCAGCTGGTCCCCCCTAAATTTTTAATTAGCTCTTAAAAAGAGTGCACAAATACCCCGCCAACGAGAGATCATTAGACCTCAAAGCCCCGCTCTTGTTTCAATTTGCCAATTAAAAGTTGAAGTTCCCTTCCGATGCCTAGAACTCCATTTAAGGCTTAACGGCGGACATAAAACCGTCAAGAGTCGGCTAGGCAAATTCCTCAAAAAGTAGCTAAAGCTGAAGCCATCAACCAGAACCAAAACCGATCCATAACATTTATGTGAAGCCGATCGTAAAGTTCGTCAGCGAAATTCCAATGGCCCAAAGAACTGGATTCTCGTTTTGTTTAATTCATGAGATACATGTTGATTGTGTTTCGCCTTTGCTCGACATATCTGGTGGATAATTAAAAATTTATCGCTGTTCCAGTTGCAGTCCGGACACTCCGGAGCCGCCTTTGTGTTCCTGAGCTACCCTTTCAGATCGATTCCCACCTCCGGTCGAGCGCCCAAAACTTATCTCATCAATTAAGTTCTGAGTTCTTTTCAGTTTTCAGTTTTCAGTTGAATTTAATTGCTGCCGACTTCCCCCTTTCTCCGCTCCAAGGGCGATCAATTAAACTCTAAGCCAGACAAAATTCTTAATTGATTTGGTGCTGGACGAAAAACTAATTACTAGTGCGTTTTAAGTAGTCTACGAGGGCTTGGTCCAGCGGCTTAATGGCTAGAAATGAGTTTTCCACTCCGCGCCCAGTGGGAAATGGAGTTTAGTGGCCGGAAAGTTGGCTTAATCGCCATTCAATCCGGCACGTCTTTGTTTAATACTGTGGAAGAGCCGTAAGCCGTAAGGCAACGTGGGAAAGGCACTTACAGAAGTCTGTAAACTCGATGAATCACCGTTCAAGAGTTAATCAATTCCCGACTGTAAACACAAGAAAAATGAGCTAAAAATACCATTCATTAGAGCAAGGTCTTCAATCTCTGACTACACTCTTTAGCCTTCAGTTATTGGGCCAAATAAAAACATCTAATCACAGAGTCGAGCTTAATTATTTGTTATAAAAAACCGCTTCCTACACATGGGATCCATCATCAATCTTGGAGAAACATTTTATGCTCTCATAAATTTAAACTTGGCTCTACTGCTTTATGTCCGAGAGATCTTCATCGACATTCCAATCCATTGCTGATATTACAACACGCCCCGAGGGGTTAAGAAACCAAAATGGTTTTTGGTTTTTTATATTTGCGCTAATTAGTTTCAATTAAAATTAACGACGCCTATGTGTTTGCCCGTCTCGGGCCCATCGATTTCACACGCATTTATAAAACTGGAAGGCAAAAGGCGAAAAAATAACAGACTGGGAAGCAGAAAAATCGACTTTCTTAATGTTTGCTTTAATTCTGTGTTTTTACACATTTGACCCCAATACAAAAGGCAATTCGAGTGTGCCTCGGCCGGTCTTTAGTCTTCATTCTTCGCCTCTCGGTTCTGTTCGAGTTCTGTTTAATTTCAGTTCGAGTTTCGAAGGCGAATGATGTCATTGATTGGCTTTCTTGCACGAGTGTATCTGGTATTTCTCAGAGATCCATGGACACAGATGGGGTCTCTCTCGTATTTAAATCGCTGGCATGCCTCGTCTTCTAACTATCCATTCATTCCTCCAGGTGTGTTTTCCGCTCCATTGAGGCAACAAAACGATTTCCAGGAACAAGGCCTTCCTCATAATAACCTGACCGGGAGTAGTGACAATTTTTTCGGTGTAGCCATATCTCATTTTCATTCATGCCTCGAGTTGCTGTCAGTTCGGCTCTGAACCAGTTTGGGTTGTGTTTCACTTGCCAAAGGTCTCGCTGTCCGCACATTTTAATTAGAATCGAGCCAAAGTGGACGCAATTAAGGTAACATACCTCGGATTGTCCAGAGGAAGTTGTCAACCCGTTGGCCTCTTCCGCCTGGACATGAACTCGTTCTAGGCAAGATAATGATGACAGCTCTGGCATGCACCGACTCTCCGATAAGACGGCCTGCAGGGCGATAAGATATGCCAACTGGGCATAGGCTCAATTAAATATTTAGCTGTATCTGCTGGATGCGCCCCTGAGAGCCATAAAATGTGTGAAATTCGCCCAGGCAGCGGCCCGGACAGGTAGTAGATACATTTGTATCTCACGCTTTGTACCTGCCAGCAGCTCTCACAAGTAAATTCATCAAACAAACAAACAGACGCAGGCGGTTGCAGACGGCAATTGTATCTGTATCCGCGGTGATGCACAGGAAGAAATTGCAGGGCTGTATCAATAATATATAAGGGAAATTCGGGGCATTTTCTGTAAGGGTTAGAAAGTAATTTCAATTGTACAGGATCCTATAACACATAGTTCTCGCTGTGCATCTGTATCTAAGAGGGGCTGGCAATACAATTTTCCACTTTTTTTGACCGATTTGCTTTGGTCAATATCTGGGCAACACTCGTGGCTTATGCAACCATGATGCAGCAGCCGCAGGAGTGGGAGCAGGAGCAAGTCAAAGCCGAATTCGCCGACGACTTACTCACCGACACTTAGAACGGTTGTATCTTCCAGATACTCCCTCTGTGGAATCTCCATCATCGACTTCTTGGGCTGCTGCCGCTGCTGCTGGCCGGGTTCATTGTTTGTCCATGTCTTTTATGCCGCGTAATCGTTGTTTTCCAATGAACACACACACGCACACTCGCTGTGGGCTTTTGGTGGATGTGAGGCACAAACGTCGCCGGAATCTCTGGATTTTTGTGTGTTTTTGATTCATGGATGCCAGTGGCGCGTTGTTGTTCTTTATTCTGTACCTCGAACTGTGTTCACGGAAAAGGTAAAGGTTAATGCCTAGTGAAGTGTGCACAGCATCGGAATAGAACGCAGACTTAGATACCGATACAGATACAGATACAGATACAGATACATGACCGACTAGTTGGCATTTCCGCTCATGGCTCATGGCTCATGGAGCGTGTAATGGGATAAGTATCCGTTGGTAAACACTCTTGCCACCTTTTTTGGTTAAGATACCTAAGCATTTTATATTTTGACAGCCTTCTGCTAGCCACCCAACCATCCTATTTCTGCTCATGTATCTCTGAGTTCGCCTGCCATCCGTTTCTCGTATTTACATTGCGCAATGTCCGAAGCCGCGCATAAATCAATTATTTGCACCTAAGGCCCATAAATCACTTTATGACGAGCAACAACAAAAGTCCGACATGGGACTGGTCAAAAGCACGGACAGACGCGGGCAAGAAAGGTATGAAAAGCCCTCCACTGAGCCAAAAAGGCTAGCAAATTGCCTCAGTCGATTTCTGGGTACATTTTGGCTGGTTGGTCTTTTTTTTTTTTTTTTTTTGGGACCTAAGTGCCTCGAAAGCCCGGCTAATATGGCGTTGGCGGTCTTGTTGTCTTGTTATCGCAGCCGCAACAACAAAGTCCCCAATAAAAATATAAACACACGGGCATATGTGTGAATGATTTCGTTTTTGTTTGAACCCAAAATGACCGAAGGCACTCTGATTTGTTCTTGTTCTTCTTAACGTGTTGGAGCTTTGCCGGGGTCTAAGCCGGGTCTTTTCTTCGAGTATCTCGACTCCATTCGCTGCGCTCCCTTTATTTTTATTTTGTTCGCCTATTTGCTCGGCTCTTAATTCCTGTTTCTATTTGTTGTTGTACATTTATACGGTTTATTGACTTTGGCCGCAGTTTCTTTCGTTCTCGGCCAGCTTTTTCCCATTTTGTATTTTTATTTTTTGCACACTAAGCCGGAGTATAAACAAAAGTAGAAGTAAATGCAAACAAATAACAAAAGTGTTAAATATGTGTTGAGGGTGCCAATGGAGTGGATGTATATATTAAAAAAGGAGAAACGACTTTCAAATGGAGGTCTTAAGAAGTATCTTTGCTTTTATTCTGAGCCTTTGGGTAAATTTCAATATATTTTAGGACGTTTTTTCAATGATTTTATATAGCTTTTAAGCTGTGAAAACTTTTAAAGTCTCTTAATGTTTTTAAGCTGACAAAATAGGGATATTTACTTTTCTGAAACACTTAAGTAATTTCCATTCAACTTGTTGAACATTCGGGAAAAATCTTTAAATATTTCTAGACAATTTTAGTTTGAATATTTATATTTTTTTCTTAGCTATAGCAAAATAACTTACTTAAATAAGCTATATATAAATTATAAAAGGGTCAAAATGAAGCAAATACCAGTACCAAAACAGCTAAGAATGAGATTTATATATAAGTAATATTTATTAAATTATATTATTCATTATAAAGGTCACTCAACCCAAGGCCAAGGGAAAATTACGTACAATTATCACACTTTAGTTAGCAGTTTTTAGTATAAGTCTTAACACTCCAATTTGCACTCTCCGCCGATTGACCAATTTACTATATCTATTTGCTCTTCTCCACTTGCAGGTGCGTATTCCGAACCGAATGTGAGAGCAAACATTAATTGTTATCTGCACAAATGTTTGCCTTTGCCTTGGCAAACAGCAGTTATATACTATCTACCCAGATATCGGGTCTCTGTATCGGTAAGTGGGCGAGATAACGCCCTCGAATTCGCATGCGACTATAGTAGACAGCTTGGCGAGGCGACCCAGGGCGAATTATAAATTCAGAGTCCAAATCCGAACCCAAAGTGTTTGTTTTAGATGAGTTAACCCCACCGCGAGATCATCAATCATTTACGATTAAATGCGCGACTCAACGCCAACGCCAACACCAACGCCAAAAGCGAGAGCTACTAACTAAAGGCCAAAAACAAAGGCGGTCCAAAAACAGAGAAATCCCCCTACACCAAATATGAATATAAATGCCCGAGAACAGTAGGAAAATTTAATAAAACGCGACTCGGAGGGAGAGTTCCACTCTGCCACTCTGCCACTCTGGCCTGCAACCCGATGCCACCGCCAGCCATTCACTTTTCGTTATTAATATTTTTTCTTTTCGGTTAAAATTATGCTAATCCGTTGAAATATGATTATGCCGAATGACAACGGTGACGGTGTGGCGGTGTGGCGGGGGCGTGGTCCCTCGGTCGCATATATGTCGGCAGGTGTGCCCATTAAAGCGAGGCCTGGGTTCTGGGCTCTGGGCCCTGAGTTCTGTGCATAATTTGATTGCCTTTCGCAGCTAATTTCCCTTACCGGCGAGGGGGGTTGAGAGCACTCTCCTCTAATTAAATACATGACAGAAATTTTCATATTAAATCATTTGGCAGTTCCAACACACAGAGATCTCCGGGTGCCGAGGCGCCCAGGCGAAACTTTTTCAATTAAAGGAAACTCGACCTTCAAAGCAAACAAATTTTCAAAATGAAATTGCAGGCGAAAAAGTAATTTAATTAGCTTAACCCAAATAGGAATAAACAAAACGAAACCGAATCAGAGACGACGAGTTCTAGTCTCGAGTCTCCCTCCTCCCCTGCTCCTTGGGGCTCTCCTCTCCCTCCTGCAAGTCGGCCTCTAAAGGGTTGTCGCTTGCGTTTTCTTGGCCGAGAAAGTTTCACTTCCTCGACGGTGCCAGTCGCCAAACTTGGAGGCGCCAAATACAAAGCCAAAGCCCCGGCTGGCCTTAATAAAAAACTAACAAAAACGGCGCCTAAGAGCTATGCAAATTGGAACTGGAACTCGCTCCGATTTGGCCAAGTGTTGGCTTCCGTCATCTGAAAGTAAACTTTTAAATATTTTTTAGGGGTAATGGTGGGAAATTGGTTTCGGCACCTTGTAAATTTTGGAAAAACAGTTTAATAGGAGTATTTAAAGCTTTAATTCAGCTATAGGTATATTTATGTCTCAGATCCAAATGTCATCAATAAATTGGGGAACTCCCCAAAATTTAGCAAAAAAATTTTTAGACAGTAAACTTGTCCAAATTTAATCTCCACGATGTCGGCCAAACTTTTAAAGGCCGCCGGGAGCCTTAGTAATCTGAGGATCCTCCGTTTGGTGGAGGAGGTCACCAAGCCTGTCTTCCAGACTTGGCGACGCGGCAAGCACTTCGGGAAGTGCCCAAGCAGGGAGATCCTGTCCCGACAGTTAGTTCCTAAGATCCGAAGGACGGACTCTACGGGTAAACTTATCCGAAATGGGCCCCGGATAGATATACCCAGAAAGATAGAGGTGTTTGGGCCCAGTCGCATTCACCCGCCGAGAAATTCAATGAGTTACCCTCAGGGAGTCACTACTATGAGACACTTTGGGAGCTCATCGAAAGATGGAAGCTCATCGAAAGATGGAAGCTCAGATGAGCCTCCGAATAAGGATAAGGAGGTGTTGTCCCGTGAGGGTAAGGGCATACACTTTCCCGTGGGATCGCAATCAGATAAAGCTCAAACGGGAAAAGTTAAAATTACCAAGAAAAATTCCACAAAGGAGTCTGCTCAGCCATCGACTCAGGCCTCAACTGTGGATCCACAAACTCCAAAGGCCTTGGATGAGTCCTCCAAAGACGGAAAGGATGAGCTGAAAAAGCTCAATCCGGAAAAGTTGGACACCAAAGATGGTTCGGTAGAAGCCATCGTGATATTAGGAGGATCAATAACTGATGACAAGATCTCGAACGATGTCATGGGAAGGAAGTCGAGTCCCCCGGAGCAGAGCAAGGCCAGTGGAAGTAAGTCCTCTGGGGATAAAACCTCTGGGGGTAAATCCTCTGGAGATAAAACCTCTGGGGGCAAATCAACAGGAGATAAATTCTTGGGAGATAAAATCTCGCCGGATAAAATCCCAATCACAGCACCTTCCAAGAAGCCTAAATTTTATAAGCCACCTGGAAGACTTGCCCCTCCCCCGAATGCTGGAATAGCAAAAGTAGTCACCAGGAAAAATAAAAATCCACCGAAACCCCCTAGTGAACCGGCAAAGGCAAATAAACCTCCGCCGAAACCGCCTGCTCCCAGTGGGCCAGCGGCAGGCAGTAAGCCTCCTGCGAGGACGCCTCCGCCGAGCAAGCCACCAGCGGGAAGTAAGCCACCTGCGAGGACGCCTCCGCCGAGTAAGACACCAGCGGGAAGTAAGCCTCCAGCGAAGACGCCTCCGCCGAGTAAGCCACCAACGGGAAGTAAGCCTCCTGCGAAGACGCCTCCGCCGAGTAAGCCACCAACGGGGAGTAAGCCGCCTGCGAAGACGCCTCCGCCGAGTAAGCCACCAACGGGCAGTAAGCCACCAACGGGCAGTAAGCCTCCTCCCAGTAAGCCTCCAGGAGATAAGCCTCCTGCCAAATCCGGCGGCCAGGGTCCAGTGCAGGGCGGAGCTGGGGGCAAGGCTCCCGGGGGACAGAAGGCCGGAGGAAGCCGCGTCATCACGCTGATGCCCGGCGATGGCATCGGTCCGGAGATCTCGATGGCCGTCATCCAAGTGCTCGAGGCAGTGGGGGCGCCGTTGATCTTCGAGCCGGTGGACGTAACGCCGGTGGTCAACGCGCAGGGCCAGACGACGGTGCCCGAGGAGGTGATCGAGAGCATGAACCGCACCAAGGTGGGCCTGAAGGGTCCGCTGATGACCCCGATAGGCGGTGGCTTCCGCTCCCTGAACCTCACGCTGCGCCAGCTGTTCAACCTGTACGCCAACGTCCGGCCCTGCCGCTCGCTGCCCGGCGCGGAGACGATCTACGGGGATGTGGACATCGTGACCATTCGCGAGAACACCGAGGGCGAGTACTCGGGCATCGAGCACACCCTGGTCTCCGGAGTGGTGCAGAGCATCAAGCTGATCACCCGCCAGGCCACACTCCGCGTGGCCGAGTACTCCTTCCAGTACGCCCTGGCCATGAAGCGCAAGAAGGTCACCGTGGTGGCCGAGAAGCAGGCCATGCGGGTGTCCGACGGCCTCTTCCTGCGCTGCGTCCACGAAATGGCCGCCAAGTACAAGAGCAAGCTGGACCAGGCGGGCATCGAGTTCGAGGAGGTCAACATGACCACCTTGTGCCTCAACATAGTCATTGATCCCAAGCGGTACGACTTGCTGCTGCTGCCCAATCTGTACGGAGACATCATCTCGGACACGTGTGCCGGTCTGATCGGCGGTCTGGGCCTGACGCCATCCGGCAATGTGGGCGAGCACGGCGCCATCTTCGAGTCGGTGCACGGCACCGCCCCGGATATAGCCGGCAAGGATCTGGCCAATCCCACGGCCCTGCTGCTCTCCTCGGTCATGATGCTGCACTACATCGGAATGCACGATCATGCGGACAAGATCGAGAAGGCGGTGCTGAAGACCATCAAGGACGACAACATCCGCACCAAGGACCTGGGCGGCAATGCCAAGTGCTCCGAGTACACCCAAGCCTTGATCAAAAATCTCAAGTGATTTTCATTCATTTATTAATTTGACCCTCTTCATGTGAAGCCTTATTAAAGATGATTGTATCATTGAATTTGTCAGGACTGGAGGTGCTTAGTTTAAGGATAAGTTCTTACAGATACAAGCCAGATAAGCCCCTTATCTCCCATACCTTGAAGAGGTTAATTCCATCTAAACGTTGACCACACTCTCTTAACTCTTTGAAAAAGTATGTGCCAAATCGACCTTCGAATTCATTCCCTTTCCCCTCCTAACGCTTTTCGGAAATCCCATTAAGAGTTGAAATGACTTTGTCAAGGCATCTTCCCCACTCGACATGAGTTATCTGATGGCTGTGATCACACTAATTTTGCAACAGGCTATGAAGTAACCAAACATCACAGGAAACCGCCAACCAGCTCTGTCCCAGAGTCAAAAGCCAATCCAGACCGACCAGCGAATCAGCAGGGACCGCAGAAGACCCTGCTCGGACTCGGACTTGGAGCTGGGAGCGGGAGCGGGAGCTCCTCCCTCCCGAAATTCCCAGCCAGCCAGTCTAACCAGTGCCAAAGTCAAAGTCGCACTGCCAGGGAGCCCAGAGTCAGTCAGTCTCTGGGCCCGGCGCAAGTCATCAACCGCAGCACAGCACATGGTCTGGACCCAGTTCCTGTCCTTCCCAGGCCCCACCACCACCACCAGTCCGACCACTCCACTCCATCCACTCTGGCCACTCCACCGCCACTGTCCCCTGGCCAAGTTACGTTGCATTTTTACATGCATGTTCAGCTGCGCTCGGGTCCCAGCAACTCAAACTCAAACTTCAGTTCCTACTGCTGCTGGTGCTGGTGCTGGCACTGGCACTGGGACTCCTCTGCGAGCTGCGTTTAAAAGCACCGACCCGGCTCCTAAACAAACCGAAACTACTAGCCAACAGCACCAGCAGAGCAAGAAAGAATGCCGAGTTGGGGTTTACTGACTAGGGGATTCCCAGTAGTGCTGGAAATTGGCTACCTTTCCCTGAGAGTTTCTTTAAAGAGTTACTTTGAAAATACTAGGGTGTAGATTATAAATATATTCATAGGTAGGTCTTGGAAATACCTTTTAAAAACAGAGATCTATGGGTTTTGCAAGGGATCTAAAGAAGTATGAACTTAGGGACCTAAGTACTTCAAGGCTGCCATCAAAGTTTGATAATGGTCTTAGAAACACTTACCAGAAATCAAAGATCTCGTCTTTAAGAACTTTCCCTTATAGGAATAGTATTTTTCAAAGGATTTCAGGGAATTCAGGGAGCTTTCTTTCTACTATATCTTCAAATAATTTGGTTGTAAAGAAAGCTAATGTTTGTTTAAACACATTAGATGCTATGTATGCTCTTTAAAGGCTTTAAGAGCCATGAGGCTTATGAAGTACCCAAGTTATGTAAGAATCGGTATACCCTTAAAGACCACAAATACGCCGAGGGCATCACAACAAACACAACAAGTAAGAAAGGGCACTCCTTGGTTCGGGGTTCAGTGGAGCATGCAAGTAAAAAGAGCAGGAAGAAAATGCCACAGAATCAGCCAAAGAGCCATATAAAATTAAAAAGAAACCAAAGGAAAAAATTGAATTTTGTGTGCCAGAGCGGGACAGTGGTTGTGTGTGAGTGTGTGTGCGAGTGCATTTCAAAGAATTTTGATAAACAACAATACAAGGGCGGCGGAGGAAGCGAGAGGAGCGGTCAGGACAGAGCAGAACAGGGCCAAGAGATAAACTCCGTTTTGTGTATGTGAAACAAAAGTCGAGAATTTTTCAACGCACAGTAACCGGTTTTCAGTTTCATTTTCCCCTCCGAAAGTCGCACCGAAAACTTCTGGAGCTGGAGATGGAGCCGGAGCTGAGGATGAAGCTGAAGCTGACACCGAGAGCGTGGTTAGGAAGCGGGAATGGGGGTGACCGCCGCCACCGGGAAGTGCAACTAGATCAGCCCCAGATGCTTCCCATTCATGAGCCCTCGGCAACGGGGCCACCGCCCCAATTTCAATTGGCCAAACCAAACACGCAAAGGCCAAGTTCTGCTGACTCGCGTTGGCCCTTTTTTCCAGCGAATTGTGGGGCACAATTGCAGATGCAGAAATAGTGGAAAAAAAAGCAGAAGTAGGAAAACGCGGCGCCATAATGGCCACTCCACACTCCGCTCATTAGAATGCTAATTTGTGAATGCAATCCCGCTTCGAGCTGTGAACATTTGTGCCCTCGTAATTGCCACGTTTTCCCTGGAACTAACGCAACACGACACCCACGAAAGATGGCCAGCAGAATAGGCCAGGGCCGGGCAGTGTAAACAGATTTGAATGAGATCACTTCCAGAATAGAATGAATTCCAATAAAATGTGGGGGCTACTAAGTACAGGAGCTAGCTGGCGCTCGTGCCTCGAAATATTTCGGGGAATAATTCAGCCGTAAGTACCCGCATTTAACTGAAAGATATTGTATCTATAA
The DNA here is from genome assembly GCA_008042775.1 of Drosophila pectinifera. Lineage (NCBI taxonomy): Eukaryota > Metazoa > Arthropoda > Insecta > Diptera > Drosophilidae > Drosophila > Drosophila pectinifera. Next base: position 135,495 of record VNKC01001991.1, read on the forward strand.
ATACTTGTTTTGCTGTCTTACGAGTGCGAGGCAACCGCAGGGAGCAAGTCATTCTGCCAGATAAGCAAAACATTTCGTATTTATAACATCTGGCACATGCATATTGATTACGGCATCGCGCCGAATAATCAGCAAACCTCGTAGAGCCACTTGACTATTTATAGTTATCTAAGGAGACTTCCTTCCCGACTTACTTTTCCATTAGGCGATAAATTCACTCATCCATAACCTCGGCGGGCTGCTTAAAAGGGGGCTGAGTTGAAAGGGTTAGGGTTCGGGGTTAACCCCTCTTGAAAACTGATTTCCCATGTTCGTACACACATTTTCACGCCCAACCCTGGCCTTAGCCCTAGTTCAACCCAGCAGTGTTATCCTCTGACATGGGTTTCAGGCACTTTTACAAAGATTTACGACCGCTGTCAATAGAGCTTTGCATAACAGAAACTTCCACTAGGCACTGGCACACTCCTACTCCGCAGAAACAAAGCAACGGCTACTGAAAAGTATTTTCAAATTTAAATCTATTTGTCACTTGCAAAACTTTTGCTACCTTTTTGCATTTCACCAGCAGCAGCCGAACAAACAAAACTCGCTCGTTCGATGGTCACACAAAGGTCGGAATTCGAATCGGACTCTGGACTCTAGTCCGGACCGAAGCCAGGCAAAAAAGGTAGTAATGCAAAGTGGCAGTTACAAATTTACTGAAATCAAATGCGGGATGAACAACAAAAACAGCCTGGGAGTGGCTGGCAAAAAATAAGAACGGATATATATGGAGCGGAGCAGCCGGAACGTTCCATTTAGGCGAGTTGGATTGCCTACACTTAGGTGTTGTTCCGCCTGTCCATCCCAGGCCAGGCACTTGTTTTGCCTTGGCCGGAACCACCGTCCACCCATCGAGCACTTTCCGTAATGCCCTTTTCAATCGTGGTAGCCTGCCCAAAATCCAACCGAGCTAAACACTCTATTCCGGCGAGACAAGTGGGTACGGTTCTCAGGGGTACCCTGCTTGAACACATAGTATTCCATGCTTCCTCACAACCCAGTTAGGAATTACAGACCCAGACATTGCCCGAACACTGGGTATTCAATGGGCCATCTTTATGGAACAATATAAGAAATGGCAGAGAAAAAAATGATTTGCATTTATTTATCTTGGTAGCTCTTCATCGTCGTACTCGCACACCCTCCGCCTTCTGTGTTTGAATTCGTTATTATTCTCGCACTGCGAAGGAGCTGGGACCACATCCAGAGTGTCCTGTTCCTTATTGTTTCGCCCAGGCTTTCTCCGTGCCTGCTCCACTAAACATCTATGCGGCAATGATAAAAATAATTCCATTTATTGTTTAATGCTTAATAAATAAAGCAATTTTTATTTATTTGCAAGCATTTTCTTGCTGTTTGTGCTTCGGTGTTTCTGCTTTTGCCTTGCTTTCGTGTTGCTTTCGTGCAATTGCGCTCTGTTTGCTTTATTGATTTTTATTCCTTTGGAGCTTGGCGGCTGAAGCCCTGCTCTGTGGTTGTTGTTATCGTAAGTAAAATGCCATCAATTGTTTATTGTTTTGATAATGCGTTCGGTTGTACTTTATTGTTTGTACTGCGGGGTGTCGTGGTTGTCGAGGGCTTTGCGTGCAATCGTGGGAGTCATCGATAAGGCCTTCATGTCGACGTAACAGCCAACAAAGCGATAGTTAATTGGGATCAAATTGAATGTGGATTGGACTCGGGTTGTGTGTGGCGTCCGCCGCAATTAATGTGAATATTAAGGGGTAATCGAGTCCCATTGATCGCCTTTGTGGTCCTACCTCGTAGAGGTATTTTTATTGTATAGACCAAATCCGAAACCAGTTTAGACAGCGGCGTTTGGATATCGGATTTGAATGAACTTGAATTCGATTTGTAAACCTTATAAATAATAATCAAAAATATTGATTCTTCAAGAGTTTATGGCGCCGAAGCAGGTTTTTCGAATTTATTTAAGACCAAAATTGATAATAATCTGTGAGGTGTCCATCGGTAGTTTTATATTGAAAATTAAACCTTTGCTTCAAGTTATTGGAAAAGAAGATCAAGCTAAGATTATAATTTATAATGCAATGCATTGTGTAAGTTTAGTTCAGTGAAGTCATTGAACATTATTGACACTCCATTTATTTTGAGTATAATCTTGAATATCTAGTTTGGTTTTGACTTGAATTTCCATTCTGTTTGACATTTTTTTATTAAATTAGGCTTAGTTATTTCTCTATTTGGTTATTATTTGTTAAGGTCAAGTCTCACATTTCCTTGCCTTATTTATAAGCTTGGCCACACTGAATCCACTGCTTCGTTCTTCTAAGTCTGGTCTCACCTTTTTCACTTCGATGTTTCTCATAAGTCTGGTCTCACCTTTCCCATTCTATCGCATATCTTGCTTTATCGTTTCTAATAAATGTAGTCTCACCTCTTCTACTTTATCGTTTCTAATAAACCTGGTCCCACTTTTCTTACTCCTGCATTTTCGCCTTTCTTCCCATTTGCTTCCATCACTTAACCTTTTGACTTAGTTCATCCAGACTTAACTTAAATTTCCTGTAGCTTAAGCCCAGGGCTAAGGTGCATCCTTGGTCCCTGTTGGCCTGGCATCCAATTGGCCCGCTTCAGGATAATAGCGTTCAAAGGCTCATAGGACTCCCATCCGTTCCGATGCTGCAGGCCGTCCGTCCGTATTCGCCGTCCGTCCGTTCACGTGTTAAACAGGAAACCCGCTTGGGGCCTTCATCGTTCCGCCAGCTATCGCGACTCGCATCTACATGTATGGGAGCATATATTGGGATCGGGATGGGGATGGGGATGGGGATGGCTATGGCGATGGCTGCCGTGCATCCTGCCTTTCTGCCTGATTTGCCCAATTGTGCGGCACGGGAAACTGCACGGGATGCGGGACGGGGGCGCAGCATAATAAAATTGATTGCATTTTTCACGCTGCAAACTTGGCTTACTCGGCGGAGCTCACGACCCAGTTATTCCACATGAGCCGCCGTCAAGAGCCCTTACATGCCGCCCGAAAAATGGAAGTACGCCAGGCCCTACAAAACGGGGAAAATAGCTGTGGAAAATACGAGTCCTAGCACGAGAGTGGCACGGAAAAGCGGAAAAGCGAAATAATACAAGGGAACAACTTTTGCATAATGCGCTTGCACTTGCAAACAAAACCCCGTGCATAATAGATTCTCCGGCCTGTCCAGGAACTTTGGGAGCTTGTTGACCTTAGTCCGGGGTTCGTTGCCTTCCAGGTCAGTTGGGCCTGGCCCCGCTTAAAATTTCAACGTGTTTATTAATTTCCATCATCAGGAGCAGCAGCTCCAGGTCCTGCTCCTATTCGTATATTCGCTACTACCTACTTTTCCCACGGCTCGGCTTTCCCAGGTGCGGCTGTCGTCTCATTTCAAATTTACAACTTTTAATTGAAAAACACTAAGCAGGATTCCGTGATGAAATATTACTGCAGCAGTTGGGCTACTTAATCAGCGGGGTATCCTATATATACCCAGTACATAGGGCGCAACAGGTGACTGCAGGAGTTCGGGTCACGTAGCTGCGGAGGTTGCCCAGATGGCTGGTTGACTGGTTGGCTGGTTGACTGGTTGGCTGGCTGGCTTCGGTTTACATTCTTAATCACCGGAACTGGCTGCACTGGGTCCGCAGTGGAGGGCAGCAATTAGTGTCTCGGCCACGCCCACTAAGCCCCACCAAATCCACTTCCACCCCGGGCCTTCTCACCTGGCAACATGAGGGGGTTAAGTTTCTTGGGAAGGTTCGTGTTGGCCTGGCCGCCCTTGTTGCGGCTTGTTCTAGTTAGTTGGAGTGGCTTGACTTGCCAACGTTTACAACTTTGTTTAAGCTTCTTTGGAATCTCTCTCGAAAAACATTCAAAATGGAAGGAAGAGCACTTAGGGAATTAGAAAGTTCCTGAATGCAGTTTCAAACTTATAACTGCAGCTATTGGGAAGTGCAATTTTATTTATTTAGAATTCACTCTCGGAAGAGTGAGCGAACTTGAGTTTGTCCCAAAACATTTGGGTCAATTTAAGGGAAAACTATTCCTCAAGATATCTGATAACTTTACTTAAATTCTCATAAATAAAACTATAAGAAATAATCTTCAAAAATAGCCTCAACCTTGTTTACTCATCAATATGAATCCTTGCTTATTTTAAGCTCTCGAGTGCTGATCTCCACTGTTTCTTCTGATAATCCAAACAAATATTTTCAGAGTGCTTTTGGGAATTCGGGTTTTCAAATAAAGATAACCTTGATTTCTATCAGCAAAAATTTGTTTGCAAACTCTAATTTGCTGATCGGCAATGTTTTGCCAGCTGATCCTAATGGAGATCTCCAGAGCATAATGTTTATATATTTACACGCACAAGTAAGCTGGCATAAGCCCGCCGATGCGTAATATTTTTATGGGATTCTCCTTCATCTTGTCGTGCAATTTCAATTATTCACACTCCACATTTAATTGCATTAATTAAAACAAGCCGAGAATGTTGAACATTTATTACATCTCCTGGCAGCATTCCGCTCGTATCTGCGTATCTGCGCTGTTGCCAGGAGGGAGCCAGAGCCATGTCCTTATCGGCGACTCTTTCCTTTCCCTACTGGAGCGCGTTTCCGGCGTTAATTGAATGCAGATTCCCCGGAGACCCATGGAGGGGGAGGTGGGTGGTGGGTGGTAGACGGCTCCAATGGGCTGCAAGGACATTCGCCTGTCAGGCCCAATTAGCGGAGAGCCCGCGGAAATTCAAGGCAACTCGTGGACCGAGAGGTAGACACTGTCTGGCCTGACCTCTTGGCTTATATTGACTCCTCGGTTTGTCAATTTATATTCGTTGATTGATTATGGCAAATATACATTTTTTATTGTATCGACCGTTTGATTGATGCTCTCCTCGTTTTGTGTCGGATGCGAAAATCGGCGGTAATTTATTTATGCATATTTATGAGGCATTTTGATTGCCGCGCCGTCATTGAGGGAGTGCAAAAATGGAATGAAATAATTCATAACAGTATTTTTTAAGTGTCACTCTGCCGGCACAGTTCACTTCCCGGCTGTATATATATATATATATATTTTTTTTGTTCTCTGGACCATCAAAGGCCATTGCCACGTGTCACCAGGTGGAGCGGGGCCGGGCTCAATAAATAATTTATTAAACAAAGAGCATGCCCAACGGCAGCAGTGACACTTTAAGCAGCGCACTCGTACTCACGAAATGTCAGCTGCCCCAGTACTTACCATCATCCCCTCCAGTTCCAGCTTCAGCTCCAGTTCCAGGATCCGGGAGCCACTTCAATTTGCAAGCCAGACGGAAATTCATCCGAGTGCCACCCCCCGCCTGAGCCCGCTCATTGTTTCGGTGGCATAAAAACAATGGCAACAATAATAATAAAGCATATAAATAAATGATAAGTCGGCCACATGCACAAAAGGACACGACTCACGTCACGGCAAATGGCGCAGGATATGTCAGCGGGAGGAGAGCAGGAAATGCTCTCACTACCTAAGGCCCATTGCGAAGGTTACTTAAAGAACTTCACCAAAGGGTCCAAAATATACAGAAAGAATATTTATTACAGGAGAAGGAATAGAATTTTATGTGACTTCAATCCGATTTACAATCATTATTAATAAATATTTTCTAGATACAATTCAAATTTACTAAATATATATCATTCCTTGATGGGAAATCTTTTCTAAAACTGTAATAAATTAAATGTAAAGTAATGATGCATTACATTTCTTTTTTATTGCTAGAACTATTAATAGTTATATTTATTTATAGAAACTGGAATGACAGCACGGTTCCTAGAAATAAACCAAATTACATCATTCTTCTTCTCCTTCCTTTACGTCTTTATAATACTTCAATTAATTTCCCGAGCTCTCTAACTATATAACACCTATATATGCGTGCATCTTGCTCTGGTTGAATCTGGCTGCTGATGATTCCAATTAAATACACATAATTCCCGGCTAATGACTTGCTATAGGGGATGGGAAATATCAAACAGAGCCGCGCTTATCTGGGCCACGTTAAGCTGCCAACATAATTTAAGCCCCGAAGACACGCTAACACAGAACACAGCGAGCGAACACAGAGCCCACACCCGGATAATCCCAGATGCAAACACATGCGCGCTCACACACACACACAAGCACAGAGTGAAACTGACGCCGGCAAGTGTTGGCCGCTTCCGCTTCCGGTTGTCGCTGATGATGATGCCGCAGATATCTGTTAAATCCCTGCACTAAATAACTGTTCTGCGACTCCCTTTCATTGCCATTACCAAGCCAGGCCAGACCCACTCTGTCTCCCAGTCAATTTCGCAGCGAGCAAAACTTTGACAATTTCTATGAACCGAATCTCTAGGCCTGCCAAAGTTTTTGCATTTCGCCAGCTGTAGTCTCTCCAAGTTGTATAGGGAAACAACCGGAATTACTGGCCATATTTTACATAACTCTGGGCGCAATAAAAATTAATTTGCTGCCCATTTGGAAGTGCTTAATTTGTAAACGAGACCATTGGGGTCGTCATGGAATCGCTTCAAATTGCTGACTCAGGGTTGGGGCTGAATTGGTGTTGGGGGTGTTTATATATGTACACGATGTTGTGTTGTGTTGTGTCGGGGGTTTTATTGGTGTTGCCGTAACTGTAGCTGTTGCCTGTACAAGTTAAACAAGCTGTGCTTGCCCTTTGTTGTCGTCGGCCCAGGATAAATTAACTTTAAGACGGGCCAGGATCGACAACAAAGTGTCGACATGAAGAGCAGCAGAAGCGTATCGAAATTACTCTTGATATTTTCTCATTTGAATTCCGTCTGCAAGCTTTATAGTAAATTACAGTAAAATAAATTGATAATTGATTTTATTATCTACTTTTTAAGCGGTTAATAAAACTAATTGGTCTGTTGAAAACCACAAACGGATGAGTACTGAGAATAAAATCAATATTCTCGGTCTTTACTAGAGAGACTTCAGCAAGCTAAACAGTTATTGAAATTATGAGTTTTGCTAGCACATATTCTTATTCTAGAATACTTTAGGGAAATTCCTGAAGTAAGATATAAACGGAAAATATTTTTACTCTTTAAATGCCTTCTTATAAATTTATAGAAAAACTGTCAGAGTTTTTTAGTATAATATTTAACTGTAAACTCTCAGTCAGAGTACAAAGTTATTTTTCCACTGATTACCAAGGAAGGGTCATGCTAATATATAATGAAGAGTAAGAAATTTAAGTTTTAAATGTGCTGAAATGCTCGGATATCAATATATAATAATAATAATAATAATAATATAAAGAGTGTTCCAATTTCGGCTCTAAACGAATCCGATTCCTTGGCATTTATTTCAGAGATTTTATCGCCGCTCAACGGCAAAGCAACATCAGCAGTCCGCAAAACACGAACAACGTTTATGGCAAAAACGCAAATGGCGATGAATGTTTGTAATAAAACAAAAGTCGAGCAATGCCTCAATTGTTGTTGTTTTTCGGTGCTGTTCCTGTTTGTTATGGTTGTTATTGTTGGCTTTGGATCTGGGTGTCTGTGTCTGTGTGAGAGTGTCGGAGTGTTCCTGCTGCGCCCCTTGTTATTGTTGTTAATTTTGGTGTATTTATTGTTTGACCCCGTCCAAAAGTCGGTTGATTTTTAAATGTCTCCCTGGCCCTGTCGGGTGCTGTTAATTATGTAGTTGACTGGACAAATTTATGGCTGTGCTGGCGGAGAAAGGAGAGCGGAGAGCGGAGAAAGGGGTTGCACTTGACACCCATTGAGGGAAAATATCTCAAGTAGCAGCTTCCTCATTGTTACAAGAGCATGCTCACTCGTTATTCACCGCCCAGTTGGCAGTTGATTAATAATTGTCGAAAAAATAAACAACAAAAAACAAAACATAAATAGAATCGTCAACTTTTTCGCTCTTGACTTTGACCTCTGTGGGTGGCTCTCTATTGGGGGCTTCCGCTCTGCCAGACGGACGGATGGGGACCCAGTAGGTGTGGAACTGGAACCCCTTGTCAAGTAGAACGCGTCGACTGTACAAGAGCTCCGACCTCGACAGTGCCAGGGGTGGACCCGGCCTAGAAGGCCAAGATGGGGGGCAGCCTGGGGGCTGTCTGGGATATGTGTATATATGTCTCTCGGTGTTCCGTAAATAGGGGCGGGCGACATTACGTAAATCCATGTCTGTCTCCGTGCAGTTAATGCATACAAATTGGTCTGATTTAAAAAAGGCTGGAAAATTCTGAGCCACATCAACCAGCGAGGCAGGGCCGCAGATTAAACAGAATATATACCACCCGGTGGCATTAAGGAACGAACTGGTGCATCATCATCATCCATAAGTAGAATGCGCCACTCAATGTGGCAACGTGTGTGTGTGTGTGGGTTAAAGGGATGAGTGCCTGTGGGAGATACATCTTAGGGGGTTAATATTTATGTACTGCTCGGTTGTAAAATGTTATGCAAACAGTGTTGGCCTTATACTCTGCAGTAAGACGGCTTAAAGCAAAAGCTGTGGTAATTGTGGTAATTGTACCAGGAAATGTGTAAGATTATTTTATTTTCAAACTCTCTGAACATTTTTCCTCCCTGTAAAACAAATCAGAACCCCTTTTAGTGTTCATCCGCCCAAATCGGTTGATGGCCGCCAAAAATGTTCATTTGTCGATGCGAAACCGAACTGAAAATGATTAATAACTTTCGGGCAAAGCACTCTATTCGCTGTGGCTTTTTGGCTGTCAGAGACAGTTACCCCGAAACTTTTCCAATGAGCCGCACTGTAAATCCCGGGGTCTGTGTAGGGCATCCGGTAAGTGGCTATCAGCGCACCGCATCCATTCCGGCCCTTTCAGGCAGCAGCTTCCCCAACATTTATAAAATTGTACATTCCTTTTTGTCAAGAACTTTTTACGCTTGCCACCCCATTTCTGGTTGCGTGTCAACGCGCTGCCATGGCAGCTCGCAAGTTACAGTGTAGCCAACTTGGCTGCTTTATAGCCGACGCTGGGCACACTGAAAAGGGAATATTAAGGAACTGTTATATTCTTCTTCATATTTTTAGGAATATTCGAAGATCTTTTCGAAGGTTTTATTTTATTTTAAGAGTACTGACACCCAATATTTTATTTAAATCAAATATATGTATTTAAAACAGAGAACATATTAGATTAATATTTAACAGAATCCTGAACAGGAAATACTCGGGAACTGTTATATTCTTCTTTATATTATTAGGAATATTCGAAGATCTTTTCGAAGAATAAGTAGGATTTATTTTATTTTAAGAGTAGTGAGAGAGTAGTTTTATTCTATTTAAAACAGAGAAAATATTATATTATTATTTAACAGAATCCTAGCTATTTTTGGCTATTTTCAAGGCCTTTTTTGTCTGGTTTTGGGGATGCTTAGTTGCAACACTGCTCGAAAAACCCGAAGCTAACTGTGTCAGCTGCCATTTGGCCTGGCCCGTGGTCTTGCCCGTTGACTGACAAACTGCGCTGCGTGTGGTGCACTGGTGGAAGCGATGGCAACGGAGGAGCGTTGGTGGTGCGATGGCGGAGCCAACCACTTGACGATGCGTTATTTGTCTTTCAACACGGCGCACCATCCGCGGCGGGGTTGCGCCGTGGCTCCTCATATTTTATTCAAGGCAAGTGTCATGTGCACATGAACTCAGTCAGTCAGTCGGTGAGTGAATAGCAGCCACTTCCACTTGGCCAGGCTTGAACTCTGACTCCCTGCAGCCCCCTCATTGGCCGTGTCCAGTGGGCAAATGGCTTTTAATTGCCGCCAGGCAGACGAGACGCTGGAAAGCAGTGCATTTTCCAAACATTTTCACTCAATAAACTGCCCTAAAAATAGGACCAGCCGCCGTGTTGAACTTTGACACACAAGGCAAACAAACAAATTATCCGAGAGGGGAAAATTCGAAAATCTTCTTTCACGCACAAGTTGCGTTCTGTAAACAAATCTGTTTCCATCAGTCAAATGCATCCACTTCCTCGGACTCCCTGTGTTGTTTAGGGTTCCCCGTGTTGCTGCCACATAATTAAATCTGAATTCAAACAAAATGCGCTAAACATTTCAAGCTATTTTATGGCTGTCGGATGGCAACAGAGAATTATGGTAAATAGATATAGGGGAAGTTGTGGGTTAATTTGGAATATGGTACATGATTTTGCCTCTCTTTACAAGTAGTTACAGCACATAAAAGCCTTTCTGTGTTTATTGAACTTTGATCTGGGCAAGTTGTAACACAACTTTGTCATAAATCTTTAAACACCTTAATTTGGTCTCGAAATTTCAACAAAAAAGCTCAAAACTAAGCCATTACTTTCTTCTCCTTCCAGGTAAGTTCGCGGCTTTCAAAAGCCACTGCATCTTCTGCCTTGTATCAGGAGTCTGATGGCTACAAATAAGTGTCTACATGGTTTTGGCTTGCCAGACACACAGCAATAAGTGCAAGTGGTACGAGCTGTGATGTTGATGTCCTAATGCCCCAAACAACGACTTCACTGGCGAAAGGAAAGAGATAAAAAGTATAAAAAAATAGTGGTAAGAGCAGCGTTAACAAGCAGAGCGGGGGAAATCACAACAAATGCCAGCGAAATAAGTCTTTAAACGGCAAACGGGGCCAGAGACAGGGACAGCGACTGAGATGCCTGACAACGAATTGCTGGCAACAATTGTTGCAGACACATTGACGGCAGCAAAATACCAGGAAGGAAACTCAGTTTCCAGAGGTTACTATGCAGGGGCGGGGACTCACAGGGGGGTTCGCAGGAGGTCTTCCTCCTCTCCGCTGCCTCTGCCTCTGCCGACTGGCGATGACAGAAGACTTTTACTCAAACAACTAAACGCTCATTCCGCTTTAGCTCAGTGTTGCTAGGAAAATATCACCAAAAAGTAGCTGAAAACTAAATTCAAAATTGGGAAATATTTTTCAAATATAAAACAGGACTGATATATTCATTAAAGTGTATTTAAAAGGGGCCTCTACCCTTATATACATATGAAATTAATATTCTCTATTATATTTTATTATTTGAATGCTCATTAAAGCATACTTCTTAAATCAAAATCTATTTATGTTCTTCTGCATAAACTTCAATTGTGAATATTCGCCATTATTTTATTATTTTGACAACTATTTAATTGCTTTAATTGCTCTCATTCTTCTTAAATACTGATGAAATTTATGATCTACTTCAAATACTTGAACTCTGAATATTTGCCATTATTTTATTGTTTTACTTATACTTCTTAAAAACTGATTCAATTTATGTTTTACTTCAAATACTTGAATTGTGAATATTCGGTATTATTTTATTATTTTAAAAATTATTTAATTTCAAGCATTCTTCTTAAATTCTGACGAAATGTATGATCTACTTGTATTTAAAATGATCCTGTATCCTTATATATATATGAAATGAATACTCGCCATTATATTTATTATTATTTCATTTAACTGAAAGCATACTTCTTAAATACTGAGGAGATTTATGATCTACTTCAATTACTTGAATTGTGAATATTCGCTATTATATTATTATTTTACTTATACTTCTTAAATACTGAGGAAATTGATGATCTACTTTAAATACATGTATTGTGAATATTCGCCATTATTTTATTATTTTAAAAACTATTTAATTGCACTTATTCTTCTTAAATACTACGTAAATTTATGATCTACTTCGCTTACTAAATTAAAGTTCATGAAAGTCAGTTTATAAATCGCGTTACCCACTCGCTAGAATCGGCTAGAAAATGGCTATCAGATCAGCACTTTAACCCGCCCCGCCTGCAGCTTGGAAAATTGATAATGAGCCGCAGTAGCCTCTATATACGGAGTCGGCGGTACAGTCGACTGTATGTAGCAGTTTAAGAACAAAACAAAAACACAAAAAACCTGTATCCTTTGAACTGATATTTTGACCTGCACGGCCAAGGGTCAATAAAAGTAGTTATTGCTTAGGGTGGTTGAAACCAGTTTCTCAAGGTGTCAAGGTTTCCCAAATTATTAGATACAGGTCAATAAAAGGCAGACAATAGATATTTATTTTTTGAGATTACTAATATATTAATATACTAATTTACAGATATACTAATATACAAATATCCAAATATAAAATATACGAATATACAAATATAAATAATTGATCTTCATATTAGTAAAATTATTAATTGAGTCTCATTCAATATTTCTCTTCTTTAAATTCTATAAATACTCTA